>CM048840.1:41005458-41312958 GCA_026545765.1 Plantago major
AAAGACTTGAATTATTGTTAATATTTTAAATAAATAATGGGTATTTTAATTTGTCGAAAAATTGTTCCAGTAAAAGGTGTCATTCTTTTAGCTTTCCACTTTTAAAGCCGTTTATTCATGAGTAAATTATTAATTAATTGGGCCTCCTATATTCTTAAAACATTATCAGCTCTTGTAAAGTCCAAGATTGTAAAGGCCCATTTCAACCCATCATCCCAAATCCTTAAAAAATCTTGAATCAACCCCTAAATTTTTCCGTAAACATCACGTCCCCATCCATCTACCCACTGTATTTCGCAGGTCCTAATCGTCACATCATCTTGTGCGAGCAATCGAGCATTTTGTGACCATGGAATCAAAGCCAGCAGATTTACCTTCACACAATCATCAGTTATCACCATTAAAGCTTTGCCAGTACACAGTTCAAGACCATGACCAAGAATAGATATCAAAACTCCGTTACGCACCCTAAACCTAGCCAAACATCCACCAAAACTGACCCCGTTTGTCTCGTTGGGATCCTTGCGAGGTGTTGATCATCATTATATATGCTTTGATTTCTGAAACAATCCGGTTTGCTTCTTTTGTCGCGTAATCTAGTATTGGTAAGTTTCCCATCATCATTCACTTACCAAAACTTTATAGAAGTTTCTGTAACGTGTTCTCCATGTTATAACAAACCCGCAGGAACTTGTTTCACGAGAAACGATGTCGTAAGAGTCTGCCGAAGTTGGCCTCTATATTCTGCTATAGTAGCCTAGTACGTACAATACGGGCAATTTTTTTTTTTTTTTTTTTACACTAGAATAGAATATTACAGTGCCACTTTAGCTGTCCGAGATCGATGTTATCCAATTTGGATACACTTAAATAACAACCCATCCAATTGAGATACAATTTACAATTTTTCCAATTGACGTGGCAGTCCGAGATTTCATTCTCGCCGTATTTTGACTATTCTGGGACATGTGTCACTCCCAGATTAAATCTGGGTTCAAAATAAAAAAAACAAAACAAATTCAAAAATTATAAATAAACATTTAAAATTATAAAAAAACATATTTCCAATTTAAAAAAAAATTAAAAAATAAATAAATAAAGTTTGATTTTTCTGCGTGTCTCACGCAGAAAAATCATCACAACGGTAAAAAAAAAAAAAAAAGGGAGATCACCAAATCTCCCCAAATCAAATAAAATCCCCTTCCTCTCCTTCATATGAACCCTAAATTGGACAAAATCGGATTCCAGAAACTGATTGATTAAGAATCGAAATTGAAGCAACCTTCTGTGTACACGTGTAATATTAAGTTTGAATGGCGACATATGCATCTTCAAATGTGAGAGGTGATACGCGGGTTGAATATTGCAGGTACGTGAATCCGCGGAGGATCGCGATTGAAGGTGTATCCTGGAAAAACTATCCTGGTAGGCGCTACATGGGCTGTCCTATGTACAATGTGAGTTTTGTTTGTTTGAACTCTTTAATTTCTTACTGAAATTTATGTTTCTTTTCAATTTGATAGTGTATTTGGAGTTTGTAATGTTAGTAATTGTTTGTTGGATTGTAGAAGGTGAGTCGAATAGGGTGTACCTATTTTAGGTGGATTGAAGATCCTTTGGATCAAAGAGGTGAGGGATTAATTAGAGGGCTGCTTCGTCGAAAAATCGAAGCTGAAGAAATGGTCATGAAACTAGAGTTGGATGTGGTAGATACTAATACTGATATGACCCTCAAAATGTACTACTAACAAGAATAGTATTAGTTTTTAACAGAGCATCCATGTAGCAGCTTGTTCAGTATAATTAATTATTTAATCAATCAATTTAGTCATGATTGATTATATTGAACTGGAAGGTAAGCTAGTTGATAAATTCCAATGGATCCACGCATGTTAATGGAATGTGTGGAAGGAGGGAGAATACAACAGGAAAATTGAAGTTAGGTAGACATGTAAAACCTACATTTTATTATCTTTTTTCCCATTGAAATTACAATAAGCATCACCATGCAAAAGCTAATCCATTTTATAATAAACATGATTTTTGGTTATATTTGTTTTTTACCTAACTTGAACAAATTTTGTGAAATGTAGATTTTTTTTGTATGGAACCAATAACACGATGAAGCATATTACAACGTATGGAGTAAAAAGCTACTGTTGTGTATTCACGTTTGATGAGCAGGTGGAAAGGTAATAAGCATATAGGCAAGCCTGACTGTTTGGATGAAGTGAAACGGAGTCATTGGTTGGCATATTATAAAACTCCAGGGCCGAGGCAAGAAGCAAGCAAAATTCCAAGAATAGACTCACAGAGACAGAGGTTGATGGGCCTGGGACATGAATAGCTAAGCATCGTGGGGGCTCTATCCCAACTATATATTATTCACAAGGAGCGTATGATAAGTGTATATATTAATGTCTTTTAACATGTTTGAGTGTTGTGGATTGCATTTTCACCTATTTATGAAATATTATGTTTGTGAATATAGCGTGAGGAATTACGGGGTAAGGAGCCCACTGCCTACGAGGTCTTTTGAAGATGACGGCTAACAAGGAAGGCGAGCCTGTGGATGAGCAATCGAAGAAAATAAGGGTAAGGGGGGTCTCTGTATAATTGCTTGTATCCTCCGTTCGAAAGAAGATTTCTGACTTTTTGATTAAACTTTTTACTTTGGTATGAATTAATCTTAAACCGCAAATGTAAAAATGTTCAATTTTTTTATATAATGAAACTTTAGGGGCTAATTTTCATTATATAAAAAAATTGAACATTTTACATTTGCGGTTTAGATTAATTCGTAGTTAAAGTTGAAAAAGTTTGACCGCAAAAAGTCAAAGTGGGAAACTTGTTCCGGGACGGAATAAGTATTTTTTAGTGTGGGTTTAGTTTAATAATGATGGAGAAGAACTCATAAATGCATGTACAATACAGCTGGTCATTGACATGATTCATTTAGTGTATATTACTTTTTTACTAATATCTTTAAGAACATAGGTTGAGATGGAGGCACCAATGGCATCAGCTAAGGAGGCTGGGGAGGATTATGACATCAACCAGCTCTTTCGCGAAGTTAATCCTGTATCGAAAAAGCAGCTTGTAGTTGGTTTGGGCAGTGCAGCATCCTCATACTTCAACATAGGTAGTTCTTCCAATGGGTCCAGTCAAGATGTCAATTTCGACGTACATGAGAAGATCACAGTGCTAGGCGACCAGCTTGCGGCTAAGGATGAAATAATTCGAAAACTACAAGAGAGGCAAGAAAGGGAGGAACAAGCACGAGTTACTATGTCTCAACAGTTTGAAGAGAAGCAAGAAGCCATGTCTCGAGAGTTTGGACAACAATTATCGTTTTTGAAGTCTATGATAGGCATGTGAGATGCCGGTACACCTCAATAGATACTTATGTGTTTGGATTTCGTTTGAGTTTATTGGATACTCTCGTATGATTTCGTTTTACCTAGGTGGATACTTTTATCGTTGAATTTTGTAGATGATGTTTAATTTTTCGGATTATAATCAATTTAGTCACTTTTGAGCTGTCTTACGTAATGCAGTTTATAATACTGGGATTTAGAAAAATAAAATTAATAATTGCAATTAGCAACAGAATCAGCCGCGCAATATTTTCGTTGTTAATATTCAATGACAAATTAGCAACGAAACTTTACGTTGCAAAGTCCAACGCACAATGATATTAGCTAGACCTTCTACGTTATGTGCCAATGATGGATATTTGACAATTTTGAAGCGTGCTTGTAGAACTCTTAATGCGCGTTCAACATCTCTCCTGCATGTCTCTTATGTCTCTTGTCGGTTTGCAAACTTAGCCGATTTGGATTGATTGGACCTTTAATGGACTTCACAAATGCTGCCCAATTTGAATATATATCATCGGTGAGATAGTAGCCCATGTCGTACTAATGGTCGTTGACTTCACACTTACAAGCAGGCTTTACCTTGTTGTACTTCGTCGAACACCGGTGAGCGTGCAACAAGGTAAAATCATTCAGTTTGCCTGAAACATCAAATAAAGAATGTCCAAGTATCTTGGGATGCAACCGCTTCTAAGACAAGTGTACTCTCTTGTTTTTCCCTTGAAATTGACATTTCCAAGCCGACAGGACAGTTCTTCCACTCCGGTGCATATAGTTGATACTCCCCAGCGTCAGAAAAACCTCTCCTAGTATTGATGTTGAGAAGCCCACGTACCTCATCCTCATCGGCCCTTCTCATATAAGTCGGACCATACAACCCCATGACACCACCACAAATTTGCTTGCCTTCCTAGAGCGCCTTATGGCGAATGTGCATTTTTGGCAAATATGCATTTTTGGAGTGACGTCGTAGTTTTAGTATTAATATTTTTTTCCAACCAATAACTACATTTCGTCTTGCCATCTTGAAGAATTTCGGACCAATCAGAATGCATCTTAATTCCATGTCATTCTTTGACATGGATTAATGAGGGTTTAATATTCCCTACAACATGTAGTACATTAAATGTTGTACCAGGGTTGTACCACGTGAATTATATATTGTATTGTACAACACACTCAAGCACCAGTAGGCACTACAACATGCGGTAGGAAGAAAAAACCCGTAAGGAGGTTGCATGAGAGTGTTTTCTTTTAATGTATAGTATATAGATTGTTCTTCTCAAAAACCAAAATAAGAGAGAAAGAAACAGTAATAGTAGATCAGTAGAACAGAAAGACGCAACATGAACTTAGATTTCTATAGTTCATATATGCAAATTTCAGGAGAGGAGCAAATGAGGATTGTGCGATAAAAACACAGTTGAAATTGGGGGGCAATATCAATGTTTTTGTACGATAAGTTTATACTTCAATCTTTGTCCCATACCTTTCCAAAGATCCGAACTTGTATAACGAGGCCATCAATTGAGTAAAACAAAAGGTCCGGTAAAAAGCAGTAAAGCACACCCACACATTTTAGAGAAGAACAAACTTAAAACCTCAAGTTGGATAAAAACCATGGAACATATCATGAAAGTACAGACAACATAATGTATATGATCCGTTCGGCAACCCCCAGCTTTACTCGTATGTAGCAAGCAACGATTATACAAGCCTATAACTCACGAGCTTAATTACACTCGAAACTATAAACCAAACAGACTTACAAGTCACGATAACATTAAGGAAACAAAAATGAAACCATAGTGCTACATCATGAGATCATTGCTGTCTGATTTTGATGTCAACATAGATGCACACTGCCTTTGCTGAGAGTTAAAAATAACAAATACTCTATCATACAAATATAATTCAAATAGTTGGTGTGTATACTTTGGAAAAGGGACAAATAAGTAAAACAAACGTTATTCATTAAGAACTTGAAGAACAATTGAAAACAGCCTTAGAACTACTCACTTGTTCCATTGCACAAGTTATCCAACAATCATTGTTCCAGCACCTTCACCAGTAAGAATCTCAAGCAGCAGAGAATGTTTCAGCCGGCCATCTATGATACTGGCAGTCCGTACTCCCTGAGCTAGAGCCCTCACACAACAACTAACTTTCGGTATCATCCCACCAGCGATCTTTCCATCCTCCGTCATCTTCTTCACCCCTTTAATGTCGATTTCCTTCACCAAACTTCCGGGATCATTCTTGTCCTCAAGTATCCCAGACACGTCAGTCAACAAAATCAACTTCTCCGCCCCCAAGGAGACAGCTAGCTCACCAGCTGCTGTATCCGCATTGATGTTGTACTGCTGCCCATTCAAATCAGCAGCCACGGAAGCAATTACTGGAATATGGTTCTCATCGATATGAGAACGGAGTATAGCAGGATCTACACTAGCAATATCACCAACAAACCCAAGTTGTGCAGCATTGGGAGATGGACGAGCAGTCAAGAGACGTCCATCAACTCCGGAAAACCCAACAGCAGTCGCTCCGGCTTTATTGATCAAGGCCACGAGATGCTTATTTACTTTGCCAACCAACACCATAGACACAAGTTCCATGGTCTGTGCATCTGTAACACGAAGCCCGTTGAGGAAGACAGGCTCAATATTGAGTCGAGCCAGCCACTGGTTAATCTCGGGCCCTCCTCCGTGGACAAATACAATACGGAGGCCAACACACGAAAGAAGGACGATATCTGAAATTACAGATGCCTGTAGTGCCTCTGATTTCATGGCAGCACCACCATATTTTACAACAATAGTCTTGCCCCTGAATTTTTGAATAAAGGGCAGTGCTTCAGATAAAATCTTAACTCGGGTTTGCGGAGAGGTGGTATCTTTTTCTGATTCTAATAGAGGTATCGACTGTGACAACGACGACTTGAGGCAAGGGAAGTTGATTCGTTCTTTCAAATTGGAGAATGGGACAGCATTCCAGAACGGGAGAGCAACTGCATTGGATCTTTTCAAGGCTGTTGAGTTGGGGGATTGAAAAGGGAGGGTTTTGGCTGCTAACATGGTGCCCTGAGATTGCTATAAACTAGGGTTTCAATCGGCCAAGCACACCTGCAAATAACTGCCAGTCAATCGCAACAGAGTCAGAGCAGAGAACATACAATCCACTAGACCACTACATGTAGGAGAAGTTAGAAATGTACGATTAAGTTAACAAAAGCTAATCTAATAAAAATATGAAATAATAAATCATAGACAAGAAAAATAGCAGGCATTCAAGTTTGAAACCTAACAGTAAACACATCACAATTCAAACATGCTTAATACAAATCCAAACATAGCATTTTAAGCATCAAATTACAAGTCCACATAACAACACATTGACACCATTCGAAAATTTTTAACTTGAGATGTCCATTACACGCCGATAACAAATAACTCGATTTACAATAAGTAATTCAGCTGTATATTCTCTATCAAGTTCACTAAAAACTAAATGAGCATATGCAGGACTACATTACACTACAGGCATGAGCAGGACGGATCCAGGAAAAAATTTAACCCTGGGCTAAATAAATTTTTTTTTAAACTAATGTGTCGATTAAAAAAAAAATTAAATAGCAAATCCTTAAAATAAATAAATAAATATCACTCAACATCATAAGATGTCATGCCAAAATATTAACTACATAATTAGTTTCAATAGCAAATCATAAGATACATTGTCGACAAAATACATGACCAAATCCTTAAACTAATGTTCGCTAATGCTTTTAGCTAACTCTCTCTTAATGTATACACTCATCGAATCTCCCAAAGTAACCTTCCCCCATCTTACTCCGAAGAGCAGTTTTAACAAGTTTCATAGCTGAAAAAGAGCTCTCCACTGATGCCGTAGATACTGGAAGTGTTGACATTAGATGATAAAGGCTCGGGCTCCTTACTAATCTATGGTTCATCACTTTTAAAGAAAGATTTAATTGATCCACTAAGTTACTGGAACTTTCTTCTTTCCTCTATCTTTTTTCTTCATCCTTAAAATTTAAAATAATCCAATTACATACAGCAAGATCAAGGATAGCATAGCAATAAAATAAAAAAGCGCACATTACAACACCAGTCGGTTGTTTCAGTAGATTAAAGACATGGCAATAAAATAATAAAGCTTGTTTCAGTACAACAGAGACATACCAATTAAAAAAAAGCCAGTTGATTGTTTCAGTAGAGAATACGTAGCAATAAAATAAAAAAAGCTCACATTATCACATTACAAACACCAGTTGGTTGTTGTTTCAGTAGAGAAGACATAACAATGAAATAAAAAAAAGCTCACATTACAATTACAACACCAGTTGGTTGTTTCAGTACAGTAAATTCAATATAAACATCAAATTAAATTATCCCAAATGAGTAAAAATCAGAAAATACATACCTAATGTCAAAGAGCAGCAGAAGAGGACGGAGGCGAACAGTAGTCAGAGTCGGTCACCAATCCATTCAAATCAAACAAGGTAAAATTCTGGAACCCTAGAAAACGAAATTGGAAAGAGGAAAATGCAGGCTTCCAATCAATGAACGCAATTAATGAAACAATGCACCGAAATGAGTGATCAATGGAGAAAAGGGTAATACCTTTCTCAGTTTCTCTGCGTTGCTACAGCCGGAGGAGGAGGCCGGAGCAGATGCGGAAGAAGCACGGCCGGAGCAGAGGGACGGAAGTGGTGGCAGGGACGCGGAAGGGGTCGAGTCAAGTTTTGGGTGGGCTAGGCTGTGTGCTCATATCATAGTGGCTGGGGCTTTTTGAGGCCCATAGCAAATTAATATTTTCTCCGTCTCAGCTTCCCACTTTGAGTTTTTGCAGTTCAACTTTATTAATTTTAACTAAGAATTCATTTTAAATCGCAAATGTAAAATATTCAATCAAATTATATAATAAAAATTTAGTCCTTCAAATTTCATTGTATAAAAAAACTCAACATTTTACATTTGCGATTTAAGATTAATTCGTAGTTAAAGTTGGAAAAGTTTTACTGCAATGCATGCATATACAGGTATGAGGTATACCCTAGGTCACATAATTCGCGCAAAACATGTGGCACTTTGCGTTCCGATCGCGATTTCTCGAACTCAGAGTGGAGATCGTGCTCTATTGAGAATTACGTTTCTTTAATTCGCGAACTAAATAAACCTTAGTTCACCAGACTCGAATTAGTTCAATTTCTTAGCTGCTGTCTGCTGAATAATAAAAGTTGGAAGAACACGCCATTGGAAAATCGGGGGAATGAAATCTTGTTTAAATCTTACCTTCAAGGCTTTCGATTTCTCTGGATTTCGGATATCTCTGTCTGTGAGATCTCTATCCCTTAAGGCCCTGTTTAGCAAAACTAGCTGAAAAGCTAGCTGGTAGCTGGAAAGTTAGCTGGTATCTGATTAACTAGTTGGTAGCTGAATAGGTAGCTGAAAAGCTAGCTGAATATGTAAAGCTAGCTAATTTTAATGTAGTTGTTTAGCAAATTAGCTGATAAGCTAGCTGGTATTTTATAAAATGACATAAAAGGGCATTACTCTTATTTTTCTAAATAGGGGTTATTACATATACCCCCTGTTAGATAGGGACATTGCATCTAAGCACCAGTTAGTTCAACAATTACATCTAAGTCCAAAAAGCTGATTTTTTTGTTGACCAGAAATTCCTTAGTGGACAAACAAACAGGTCCTTAGTTTATTTTACCCCCTTTTCGATTTTAATACACAATAATGTCCAAAAAATAAATAAATAATGGAAAAATAATTTAGGTTGAATAAAAAATTATGAACAATAAATAAAAAATAGAAAAAAATATTTTTAAAATATATTTTTTGAAAAATAAAAAAAAATTAGAAAATTTATTTTAAAAAATATGAAAATAAATAAATAATATAAAAATAATTTTTTTTGGATAAAAATGAAAAATAGAAAAATGATTTTAAGAAATAAAAAAGAAATTACTAAATAAAAATTGAAAAATAAATAATGACATAAAAATGTTTATAAAATAAAAAATTATGAAAACTAAAATAAAAATATAAACAAATGTGAAAAACAATATAACATTAATTAACACATGTTTCCTTTCACTTCCATGGAAGCTCCATCCATTACAGGAAGGTGAAAGTGATTTGTTAGAGATATGTGAGTGAAAAATAATAAATATAAACTAATTAATAATTTAAAATTTTTATCAATTATGAAAATAAATAAAAAACTGAAAAATAATTTAAAAAATAAAAAATTACGAAAAATAAATAAATAACAGAAAAATTATTTAAAAAAGGTATTGAAAAATAATTGATAACTGAAAAGGCATTGAAAAATTAAAAATTACAAAAAAAACATAAATTTGTCTAAAAAATAATAAAAAAATAAAAATACAGTATCAATTAACCCAAATTTTCTATTTTAAATTTTTAAATTTTTTTTTTATCACTTTCACGTTCATGGAAGCTCCGACGGAGCTTCCGTGCTTCCTGCCAAGGAAGTTCATCCATGGAGTTTTCAATAAAGTTAAATAAAAATTAATAAATTAATAAATATCACTCCCTCAATTTCAGAGAAATTGTTACAATTTGGATTTGCACCAATTTTAAGAAAAAGTAAAAAGTACAAGTGGTCCCCCTGATTATTAGAGATTAACTGAGTGACATATTGTAATAAAAGTGAAAGGTAGGTAGTTTTATTATTTAACTAACTTTCATAAATGGAAATTGTAACACTTTTAGTGAAACGCCGAAAATGGAAAGTTGTAACACTTTCTCTGAAATGGAGGGAGTATTATTTATAATAGGAAGAGCAATCATGATTGGACTGATCTCTCTCCATGCCCTCCTAATCGTGTAAGAATGATTTTATTTTGGAATTTTACAAAGTTTTTAAAAATTTTGGGATTTTACAGGGACTTAATTGAGGGTTTTAAAAAATTGAAAGGGCTATCCTTTAAGAATTAGATGAGCCCTGGGGATCACTACTGTAAGTTAGAAGCTCTCATTTTTTAAATAGATGCCATTAAGTATTAAAAACAAGTATGAAGTTCTAGAAATTGTAAACTATCCTTCAACCTTTTTATATTTATATGTTTGATAGGTGAAAATTGAAATTAAACCTCCAAAATGTTTAAAAATCAAAATGGGACCCTCCTGAACATTTACATACAACCACTAATTAAGGTATCTTAATATACAAGTTAATTAATAATATGTTTAAATATAAATTATATGTAAAAAAATCAATTACATCCAAGTCCACACATCATCAATAAGTTAAGCCTGTTTGGCTAAAACTAAAAGCTGATATTTAAGCAGGGGTAAAAATGACTTTTCCTGGTTTTAATTCGCAAAAAGTCAAATTCGTGGACCTACATGTAATTGATTTATATCGATCAGGACTTGCATGTTATTGTTGATCTAACTGGTACCCAGGTGTAATTAGAACATCTAAAAGGGGTACTGGATGAAATTCACCCTTCTAAATAATAGTACATCACATTTTTGTCTAATTATTTTAATATATATTCAATGTACTTTTCACCGCCACTTTAATAACATCATTGAAAATTATCAGAAGTTGAAAATAAATATTCGTTGAGCATTCAAACTTAATACGGAAAAAAAATTAGTAACTTATGCAAGTTGCAAACAAGTACACAAAATGTATAACAAAGGTTCCAACAAATATAAAATATAAGCCGTCTATTGAGAAAAGTAACTAAGCTAGATCATCACTTTCCCATATCAAATCTGCAATGTTGTCACGGATTACATTCATCTCAGTAGATGTTTCTCTTGAATTTTCACGGTTGGTGGCACTAGTTCTTCAAAGGGTATATAATCCGAATGACTCTCAAGTACATTAAATATTAGATCATCTTCTGAGTGTATTCTAATGTAATTATGTAAAGCAACCGCAGCCATGATAACATCAATCTGAGTCTCCATGCTATATTGTGGCATTCCAGCCAATATCTTCCATCTTTTCTTCAACACACCAAATGATCTTTCAATGCAGCTTCTAAGTGATGAATGTAATTTGTTAAATGCTTCTTGCCCATTAGATGGTCGTTCATGCTCAAATTGAGATTTGCTGGCAACGAGAATTCACAACTCGAGAAATTCATATTATGTAATTAAAGAAGAGCAGGAGCAGTAGCAGATTACCTGGAGCGCTGGCAATGAGAGGCGATGGAACCTGACGTAACGACCATGATAAAAGATAGAACACGAGAATAGTACTAACGATTGGTTTTACTTTATTTAATTTAGGTTAGGGATATTTTCAGAATAAAAAGATAACAAGTAGCTTTTTTTTAAAAAAAAAGCTAACACAGTAACTTCTTCAACCAATAGTGATTTAAAAAGGCTACGTTCACGTAACAAGCTTTTTACTAGTCAATGGTAAAAAAAAAAAAGTTAATGGAGCTGAAAAGTTAGTGGTAAACAAGGTCAAGACTAGAAGAAGAAAGACAGCTAGAAGAAGAAAAAGGAAGACAACCTTTCATCCTGAGCAACAAAAATAGAAGAGAGAATTGTTAAATGGAAGTATGGAACTGAGTGAGAGACTAGAGTTAGGTTTTCATCTTTTAATTTTCACAGCTCGTCCACAAATTTAGCCCATGGCCCATAATAATTAAAATAGTTTAATTTACTATTGACAGTAATCTATCACAGTTTCATCTTTCCGCATTCTATTTTGGTCCGTCTCAACTTCATATTTCTATCCATTAAATGGAAAATCTATCTCATACTTTATACACTATCTCTCCTACTTTATTAATTATGTGTCATACTTTATTCACTCTCTTTATCACCATCTCTCCTACTTTATTCATTTTTCTCTTAAATCTTATGTCAAGGCCCGCGGGAAGATGAAACCGGAACGGAGGGAGTATCTTTTTTGAGAAAACACTACAAAAAAAACGAGTTTTAGCGACGGAATTATCCGTCGCTAAAACTGGGCCGATCCGTCGCTAAATCCTTAGCGACGGATAATCCTCCGTCTCCAAAACATTCCGTCGCTAAATAACGACGAACTGGCGACGGATTAATCCGTTGACCAGTCCGTCCGCATTGGCGACGGATTTCGTATCCGTCGCTAATTAGAGACGGGATTTAGCGACGGATTTGTTCCGTCGCTAAATCCCACCACTAAGCCGGCTTAGTTCGGTTGACATTTAGCGACGGAAAAAAATCCGTCGCTAAATGTCAACGGGCTAATTCGCCCTTAGTTCGTGAATTTAGCGACGGATTTTTTCCGTCGCTAAATTCACTGTTTTAAATTTTTTTTTTTAATATTTCTGTTTCACCTGTTTTTCACATAATATAATCATAGATAATATACTCGAAACAATTAAATTGTATTAATATATCCGAAACAATATAAATTATCTACAAATAATCCGAAACAAGAATTAGAAGGTGAAATAGTGTCAAATTATCCATAACAAGTCTGATGTAACTAAGAATAATCGGGAAGAGCGGTGGGTGAGACTGAGAAGAGCTACTGAACATCTGGGTCAAAGCGTCCATCCGCTGGGCCATACGAGCCTGTTCCTCAAGCACTTGCTCGTAGGTCGCCTTGACTATTTCTGTTGGAGGAGTCATCATCTCGTTAACTTTCTTCTGCGTGTAGAGGTTAGATCGCGATCGATCCACAGGACGAGAAGCTACGTAACTCATGGAAGGGCCCAAACTTCCCAATTCATACATTCGACCCTTGCTGTCCATTGGGTTGACCTCGAAGAAGATCTGGTCTTGCTCTTCAATTGACAGCTCATGACCGTCGATCATCCTCTCGTCCATCCTCCTCTCGACCTCACTCTGCAATTGTTGGTTGCATAGGAAATGAGATGCAATTTTAGGAATCACTTTAAAATACTCAAATACACATGTTAACCTTAAGAAAGAAACGTACCGCAATACGCTCGGCCCTCACGTCAGTCCAGATGCCATTCTTCAGCTTAGCCTTCTTGAAGTGGTACAGAGCACTCTTCTTACATCCTCTATCGCCCTGGCTAAAAACATATGTGCAAACAAGTAGTTAGTTGATTGAAATGAAAGCTAAAAATTGTTATGTATCATATTCCAAGTCATAAACAACATATTTACTAACCTCCATCACGTGATCTGTAACAACAGCTCGCGACCCATAGTTGTTGATACGGAAATGTGTCCAATCCGTTAAGGGCGCCATAGAGCGTGTCCTAGAGCGCATCAAGGCTAAGATAGCCATCCAAAGCTAGTCCGACCTTCGAGTGGTCCGTCCTAAAGGAAACCATCTCAGGTCAACTAGTACTCACAAGTCAGCACGCCATTTCAGCTAGGTCCGACCAAGCTAGATGGATGACTTCCGAGCCAGACAAAAGGTTACCTGGTCCTCCCAAGTACCGCAAACAGTCAGTCCTAAGATGCTAAACGGACCGGACGAGAGAATCTCGGACGCCACCAGTACAGTAAGACCAAACGTATTTGACAGAACCACTGAGATGCTTCCGTGGAACTCTAAGGTCTGGACACCTAAAGTTACCCAAGGTAGAGTCATCCAATCATGCGGATCTGTCCGAGGGACTTACACGGACCCAACGTGCGGAACAGTACTCTCTGAGGGAAAGGACCAAACTACCCTCCCAGCCCATTAATTAGTATTGGATTACTATTCACTAATGGGCCATGGGCCAAAGGTAGCATTGGTGTCCAAATCTGAGGCATACACTTGGCATCATCTTATGAGCTACTTCATAAGTATATGATAACTATAAATATAACACAAGGTCCAATACCTTGAGGCAAGTGAAATCCCCTAGGAAATTGTGTTGTCTCCTAAGTCCTAAACATCCTTGATTTCATTACATTTCCCATTACTATTGCATTGAGAGCTTTCATCTCTCCTTCGAGTAAAGCCTCCTTCCGGATTGACTTAGGCAATCCGGGTAACCCATTCTAACCCCCCCCCCCCACTTAGTCCTTTCAGGTACTCTTGCTCGGACAAGCCTTCTCTCGGACTTCAAGTTGGAGGTGGATCTTAGATTAGGTTACTTGTAGTAGTAGTGTTGGTGTTTGAGGTTTTATCCCTCAACATTTTGGCGCCGTCTGTGGGAATCTTTACAAAAAGATCTGTGTTTGTGTTGTGCTGATGGCTAGAACGAGACGAACAACTCGGACTAGTGCTGCAGGCGTGGGAACACCACCACCACTCCCACGAGGACGTCTGCCCACCCGGTGACGAAGGGCCGCTGTGGCTGGAAGGAACGCTGGAAGGAGATATCCGAGCGACGGGCGGACCGCCAGCCCATCCTCGGATGAGGGAAGAGACGCCCCGCTTAGAGGAGGCCAAAGCGTCCCTGTGAATATCGTGCCTACGGACCATGGAGAAGGGGTAGCACGAGCTTCTCCGGCAGAAGCTCAAGGCCCTACCACAGTCAGCGATTTGATGCCCGATGGTCGCGTTGTCGCCTGGCGACCTCGGACTAAGCGAAACTCAGTTTGATAGGTTGCTCACGATTATCCAAGGATGCCTAGGGTCTAACAATGCCCACCCTCAGCAAGCCACTCCGCCAGTGGTTACTCCGGTTCAAGCGGAGCCCGCCTTGTCAAGAAACAGACAGCGTCCGATCCAACAGAGGTTGGGAGATCAGCTGCCCCATGAGGATTTGCGAAACCTTCTAGACCGACGGGCCTCTGCTTCGCAAATCCGGGGTGAGGGAAGCCCGAATGGGAGGAGAGAGTACCAAGAAGGAGGTAACGGCCAGAGGTCCGCGACAAGCTCCCATGAGGGACAGAGATCATGTAGCAGAGACCATTCCAGTTGTCCGGTTAGACGAACTCCCCGCGGATGTCGCAGTCCATCCACGGACAGGAGAGGTCATAACAGTGGACGAAATCTACGCCCAACAAAAAGCTTTAGAAACCCAAATCCTGAACCTCGGACGCCTGGTAAAAGACCACGAGCAGATCACTACAAGTGCACCAAACCCTTTGTGTGATGATATCATGAGGGAAAAGGAAAGAAATAGGAACTCGGACCAAGTGATTCCGAACTTGGAATACTACTACGGGGATACTTGTCCCGTGGGTCACCTGACAACAATGAGAAGATGGATTCCAAGGGGCTGAGTGACAATACTAAAGCCCTTACGTTCTCATCCACCCTCTTCGGCACGGCTATGGATTGGTACACCGCTTTGCCAAACAAGTCAATAAGGTCGTATGCAGATCTATCTTCTAAGTTCTTAGCACGGTTCGGAAAATCAAAAAGAAGAAAACGTACTGTAGAGCACCTGGCCGAAGTCATCCAAAGGGAACAGGAAGATCTTCGAACTTTCCTAGATCGCTTCAATACGGAAGTACTCCGAGTTGAGCCCCATAGTATTAAAGAACGGGTCCGTCACCTGTACGCTAATACTTACAACTCCGAGCTGCGGAGGAAGCTCTCTAGTCAGGAAGTGAGGAGCGAAAAGCACTTGGATGACATCTGTGAGGAGGTGATGTACGGAGAAGAATACCGAAGGAACGTACCAGTCCGAGCAGGATCGAAGAAGGGAAAGGAACCGCAAAGACAAGAGCAACGCCAGGGGAAGTTTGACCCGAAGAAAGATCACAGAGACAAAGGCATTTCTGAGGAGAGAGTCCGCCCAGGAGATTCGCGGACTACACGCGCCTCAATAAGCCGAGATCCGACATCTTGGCCACTATTGTTGAGAAAAAGTTGGACATCCAATGGCCAAAGCCATCCCATAATCGGAGAAAGCAATGCGAAGGATCTGCAAATTTCACAAGCAGAGGCCATGGGCCCGATCGTATCCGATTAAAAGCAGGTCGAACACCGGTGAGAAGGCAAGTTGAAGGAGCACATATATGCGGACGAGCCCTCCAGGCACGATAGAACGGAGCGGAGGAGGGAGGATAACGCTGCTGACCCACCACCTCGCCCACTATCTTTGCCACCTCCGCCAGTAGGCTATCCGCCACGCATGGAAGGACATCCGTCTGAATCTGGCGATGAGGCGGAAATGGAGAACCCTCCGTCAATGTGGAGTGATCAACACTATCGCAGCGGACCCTCTGGAGGTGATAGCGAGGAATGCAAGAGGCGGACCGCCCAAAACCTTCGAACAATGATAGGCGTCACGGTGCCCATGATTCGAGGAACAAATGCAATATCTTTCGACGATAGCGAAATCCCCTCCTCTGGCGGAGGCGAGGAGATTGACGACCCGGACGTTCCTCTTGTAGTTTCATTGACCATCGCGACTTATCGAGTGAACAAAATTCTGGTGGATACCGGGAGTTCTTCGAATATCATCTCTAAGAGGACACTAGATCAGATGGAGTTGGGAAGAATCCGCTACGACAGAGTTCACACCTCTATACTAGGGTTTGGAGGAGGAACTGTTCGACCACTAGGAAGTGTTACGTTACACGTTTCACTCGGAACCTTCCCGGCCAGGGTAACACAGTCGGTCCGATTTGTCGTGGTTGATCGGACCTTCGACTATAACGCCATCTTTGGGCGCCCAGGACTCAACCAATTCCGGGCTATTTCATCCACCTTACACAACAGAATGAAATTTCCAACTCCCTTCGGAGTAGGAGAAGAGGTAGGAAACATCCGAGAAGCTTGGGTGTTACATTATGTCCACGAGAAGGGCATCTGCCCCCGTTTTGGCAGTCACGGTGACCTCCGATCCGAGAGTTGTTCTCCCGCCCAAACAGGAGAATCCGCAGATAGGGGTAGGAAGCCAGAAGGAGAAGTTCCCTAGAACTGCACGGATCGAGCCTCACGAAACTCTCAAGGAAATCGAGATTGTTGTTGGAAGCCCGGATAAGAAGACTAGAATCGGAACAGAGATGAGCACAGAAGTGGAGATGAAACTTATTGCTTGTCTCCGAGACAACAGGGATGTATTTGCTTGGAGTACTGATGATTTGAAGGGAATAGATCCGAGAATCACTGTTCACCGTCTGAACATGGATCCCTCGATCAAATATATCCGACAGAAGAGGAAAGACTTTGGCCCAGTCAAGGACGCAATCATATCTACGGAAGTTGACCGGCTCTTGAAAGCCGGGCACATTGAAGAAGTTAGATACTCGGACTGGGTCTGTAATGTGGTACTCGTCGAGAAGGCCCCAGGAAAGTGGAGGATGTGCAATGACTTCACAAGGCTCAACAAGTTTTGCCCAAAGGATCCTTATCCCCTACCTCGCATAGACCAGTTGGTAGATTCTACCGCGGGATGTGCGCTCCTAAGCTTCATGGACGCATATCAGGGCTTCTATCAAATCCGGATGGCGGGCGACATCAAGAAAAAAATGCCTTCTTGGCGGGAGGTATCTTTGTTTCAAGGTGATGCCATTCGGATTGAAAAATGCGGGAGCTACATACCAGCGGTTGGTGAATAAAATGTTGAAGGGGGAGTTGGGCAAGACTATGGAAGTCTACGTAGATGATATGCTTGTTAAAAGTAAGACTGAAGAAGAGCATATTGAGCATCTCAACAATTGCTTTTCCATTCTTCGGAAGTATGGAATGAAGTTGAACCCCGAAAAGTGTACGTTAAAGGTGAAAGGAGGAAAGTTCGGGATACATGGTCACGAAGAGGGATAAGTGCAAACCACAGAAGATCAAGGCAATCCTAGATTTGCCCCATCCGAAGAACCTGAACGAGGTCCTAGGAAAGCCCGACCAATCAGGACGACTCTCTAAGTGGGCGATCGAGCTAAGCGAATACGACATTTGCTACCAGGCTCCGTCAGCCAAAAAGGCTCAAGTCCTCGCCGACTTCTTAGCGGATTATCCAGAGAAGGATTCAGAGAAAGTCCCTGACAAGCAGGTGCTCGAGTGCTTAATCACCAAGCATATTGTCCGAAAGCCAGTTCCGCCAAAGTTCAACCCGGAAAACCTCGAGGAAGCCCAGTTCATCAATCGGCCCTTTCCTTTGTCAGATGGGGAAACTCGGGTCAACCAAATGTTTCTACTTGGTGATGTTCCCAGAAACTCCAGTGCTGACAACATCAGAACGGAAATCACGGAAGGGGATGAACCAAGAGCGGAACCTCAGCAGCTCGCAGGAGATCTCCAAACCCAAAAACATCCTTCCGATATCTGGACATTGGAAGTGGATGGTTCTTCCACTGGAAGAGTGGGAGGAATTGGAATCTACCTTAAGAGCCCGGATGGCGCGGAACTCGACTATGCGATTTCCTTGGAGTTCAAAGTTACGAGTATGAGGCACTTTTAGTGGGGCTGCGTCTAGCCAAGTCACTCCAAGCCCGGAAGGTCAAAGCTTACACAGACTCACATCTCGTCGAGGCCCAATTTTCAGGAACTTTTGCTACAAAAGGTCCTTCGATGATAAAGTATCTTGAGCTACTCAAGAATGAGGCCAGCCACTTCGAGGAATTCACCTTGGAAAAGTTTGATAGAGCTTGGAACGAAAGAGCTGATGCCTTGGCAAAATACGCATCTCTGGCTCTAGAACCTGAGAGTAATCCTACTCACCATTCTTGACTCATCCGTCATGAGTCCCGTTATTGATCATGATACTTGACACGGGAAGAAACTGGATGACTGACATTTTTAACTATCTCAAGGACGGATCTTTGCCAGTCGATCCGAAAGAATCAAGGAGTGTGCAATGATGAGCAAATAGATACTTTATAATGGGTGACGATTTGTACAAGAGATCTTTTTCCGGGACTCACCTGAGATGTTTGAACCCACAAGAAGCACAAACCGTCTTTGGAAGAGATACAATGAAGCCGTGGAGTCATTCCGGGGGAGGACTCTCGCCCAGAAAATCATACGACAAGGCTACTATTGGCCTACCATCAGTAAAGATTCCGCCGACCACGTCCGGAGATGTCAGGATTGCCAATATTACGCAAACATCCCACATCGTCCGACAAACCCTATGATTCCGTCAATCATAGCCTGTCCGTTCGATCAGTGGGGTATCGATATTGTCGGACCATTTCCGAGGGGTACCCAACAGAAAAAATTTCTCATTGTGGCGGTAGAATATTTTACCAAGTGGGTAGAAGCGGAGGCTGTAGCGACTATCACGGAAAGTCGAGTGCGGACCTTCATTTGGAAGAACATCATTTGCCGCTTCGGCCTACCAAGAGTTCTAGTCTCGGATAACGGCGCTCAGTTCTCAGGCAGTAGGCTCAAGGAATGGCTTGCCTCCTTCAAAATCGAACAACGTTTCACATCCGTCGGATACCCACAAGCCAATGGTCAGGCTGAATCCACAAACAAGACAATAGTCAAAATCCTGGAGAAGCGTTTGAGAACTTCCCGAGAAAGCTGGGCAGACGACCTGGAAGGCGTGCTATGGGCTCATCGCACCACTGCACGGACTGCGACCAAAGAAACTCCATTCTCCTTGGTATATGGTTCGGAGGCAGTCATACCGTCTGAGATTGCCGTTGAGACTTTGAGGATCCAAGAGTTCGAAGGCAATGCAAACCGAGAAGCTCGGATATCCGACCTAGACTTGCTCGAACAGAAAAGGTCTGAGGCACTGGCGAATATCCATAGGTATCAGGCAACTGCTGCCCGAACCTACAACAGGAATGTTCGAGCGGCTAACTTGCAAATCGGAGACCTGGTGCTTCGACGAGCCGACATTTTGAACAATATTGGAAAACTCAAGCCCAAGTGGGAAGGACCCTACAAGATTATCGGCGCAAGAGTGAATGGTAGTTATGAATTAGAAGATGAGAACGGACATCCCCTCAAGCGTCCGTGGAATGCTTGGAACCTTCAGAAGTTCTATGCATAGAGATAACTGTGCGGATCTCCTTCAGATCGATTGGTCATTTCAGTTTCAACAAATTACTACACGGAACTCCGCCAGTTCTGTTTTTCGATCCTTTTGTCATTGGCCTTAGAGCCCACAAGTTGTAATTGAATTTTCGGCAAATCAATACAACCTCTATCTTTCGATTTGTGATCTTTCGATCCATGCATATATGATTTAACGTTCGATTAATGACAAGGAAAGCAAGAGATTTTATTCATACAAAGACGAATTATACATAATCTTGTCTGTACAATTTACAATCTCGGATCAATATCCGGACTTACGGACGCAATATGAAAAGGGCAGAAAACGTCTCTGAAGATACGTCATCTCCCAGCAAAGATCGTTCCCCCGTCGGAAAAAGCTTCTTCCATGTCGAGCGGCGAATCTGGTTTTCGCGGAGGCCAGGAACTCGATCTACCTGCACATAGGAAAATGGTTAAACGTGGTGGAATCCCTCATGACACCACCAAAACGTGGCATTGCAAATCCTGTGCCCGGGGAAAACAAAGTACGGACAGGAAGGGATTTCCGCCTCACCGGCTTTAGAGACTCAAACTCTCTTGAAATTCGGAAACCATTTCCAATATAAGAGAGATTTGAACCACTAAAGTGGGGTTGGAAGAAAGCAGAGGAGACGGACGGATATACATTCAAACCGAGATCTATGCTTTTCTATGACTGATCTTCAACAATTTTCCCCTCTAGACCCACGCCACTCTCAAGCTCAGGACGAACGCCGACTTGAGAGTGGACGGGAGTCTCGAGGGGGAAACTATTCAAGAAATCATCTTCTTGCTAATTGAATAGATATGGAAATTGGAAGTTGGATTTGCACGACCAAGGCCAAGAGGGATCCGGAGTATTTATAGAAGTAACGAACCAATAGGCGTCCGACACGTCAGAACTTCGACGTTGACAATGGGCTTAAACTATTCATTTGGGTTGAACAGTGTTGGGCCAGACGGGTTTATCCAATCAAGCCTAAACAAGCCCATCAACCACGTCCGAGTTTCTTAGTCATTTTACAAAAATATGTGCGTCAATATAATCCGACGAAGCTTGCACAAGAAAAAGATGGCGATCTCATCCGAGGAAAAATAGTTCGAATTTTATAAACAAAATTATCCGAACATTTACATAACAGAAGTACAATCTGGAAAGATCCAAGGATCAGTACATGCTTCCACAGGGCATACCCCGCCTTGTTCCTTTACCAGATCCCAGAAGTGGAGCCCTGAGATTCCGAGCCACCACCGCGAGCTTCTTGAGCTTGCTGCTGCATTCGGATCCTCCTGCGGATCATCCTCACAATCCCTTCTCGGCTAGCCCACTAATTATCCGGACACGGAGGAGGGTCCCTTCAAGTCGAGGATGATTGGGTCATCCGATCCTTTCCGGATAATATGGGGATGCTTGACCCAGCAGCCATCCACCCAAAGGATGAAGCGATCAAACCCGAATGGTTTAGTTCTTCCGCTGCAGGACATTTGACGGACTCTCGGAAGGATAGGGAAATCGATCGAGAGAAAGGGTTAAAAAGTACAAGAAGAAAAGGGCACTTACCCCTTTCTTATTTATAGTAGTGACAAACCCGTACGATCTCAACACATGTCACTCATCCGACGGCTTGGAAGTTGATGGGACGCAGTAATAATGACAAATTCACTGTTTCACCTTCCTCCCTTCTAGAAGAATCACGCATCCCAAAGGTCGATTGAATTTAGCAATCACGGACGGTACGAAATTCGTGAAACGATGGTTTTGACTTCTACGTCGGACGCCATCTACTGCGATCCGTGTTCTTTAAAGATGTGTTTTATGATAGTAAAACATACGAACGATGAACGGAAGCAAACAAAGCGGAAAACAGGCAATGACTCGGACTTACGAGAAATATTGTTTTACAGACAGTTAGTACGGATAAAAAATAAAGCAGCATTGTTCAAGGCATTGTTCCGTGCCACAAAGAGATGCAGATTCCAGACATTACATAAGTTTCACGGGGCATACCCCGGATTCTTCACTGAGGATTAGGCTGGCTCGGACCTGTTTCTTCAATTCGAGGCGGATCGCCAGAGACGAGTTAGCGGCTTGACAAGAAGGGACTCCGCGAGCTCGAACAAGTTGAAGTCTTCAGCAAGACCAACTACCCGGGAAGGCATGTAATACCAGTCCTTGAGGAAGGCCCGGTAATTCTCGAACGGGACGAAGCACACCTTTTGTAAGGCATCCGGCACACACTTCGGAAGGAAGGGTCCACCGTTCTTGATCTCCACCTCCTTCCTCGGATTCCGTTCCAAACTCACAAGCGCCAACCGATCGTCCGAGACAACATCCACGGAACTTCCACCGTTAGCATCCGCAAGGGTTTAACCCTTCCGCCTTCCAATTGAAATCTTGAGGAAGTAGCCCCTTGGACTGTAGTTGACCGATTGCAGCGGAGAACCCATTCAGCCGAGATTCGTCGGACTTGTCTGCCATGAAGAACTTGAAAGAATCCGACCTCATGAAATCCCGGCCCGCCTCAAGACGAGAGTATTGGAGGTCTTCAAGCAAGAAATCCTTCATGTCTCGGAAGCTCTCATTGATTTCTGGGTGAAACCCTCCTGCCAATCCAAGTCCGCCTTGATTGCCTCCCAGCTGGTCTTCAGCTTATGGAACTTCACCTCGTGCTCCTTCAGCTGCATCTCCAACTGCTTCACTTTTTCGGCCTCATCCATGGACTGCCATGGCCTTGAACAACTCGTGCTCAATGGTAGCCCGCTCACTCGCCTTCCACTGCATAGCTCGGATGAAGCACCCAAGCTGCAAAGAATCCGTATAGACATAAGTCGTACGCTTGTCATAAGGACATAATGAAAAAACCATTAGAAGATCACGAACCTGCTGATATAGCACATTGAGGCCACCGACCCGCTCAACTTCGGGAAGTCCGCAGGCACGCTCATACTCCTTATCGAGAGCGGCCTGGTCAGACGGTAAAACGGCGCCGCTTGTCGCTTGCTTGATTGGGAGGCCTCCGCGGGAGCTCTTCTCTTCCGCTCAGACGTTATGGCATCCCGCATGAACACTTCTTGTTGAGGCCCGGATCCAAGAATGGATGGTGGCACGAGGCGAACGCCCGAGTAATCGGGCTTTGCCCTTGTCAGGCACGCCGAGGGCTTGCGGATCTTCTCCCGCCTTGTTCCGCCTCTCCTCCTCTGCGGCGAACACTGCCGCATTCTTGGGATCTCCCATAGGAAGACCAGCGGACGTGTTGATGATCTTGACCCTCTGACCGGCGGTGACCTCCAGAGATTGTTGCTCTCTCTGCTGCCTCTTCTTTTCAGCGAGTGTCGACATGATATAATCGAACCAGTGAGCTACATAGCAATGTAAACATTTCAGAACGCGGACGAATAACAGAAAAACAACAGGAATATCGGAGATGAGAAAATTCATAACGAGACATTCAAAACACGAAGTCGCACAAATCATAAGTTAGACTCCTTCATCGAATCATCTTTCCTCCGACTTCCACGGCATCGGTCAGTCCGCATAGATATGGCAGCGGCTGACAAATTAGTCCGTGGAACGGGTAGGTAGGCGGATCATTCTTCTTGTGGATCTCCGCCACCCAGGGAGTAACGTTCTTCGAAAGCGGACGCCAATCAGGGATACTCTCTCTAAGGAATTTTGTGGGCAGCCCCCATTGTTCCCTCTGTCTCTCGGACATCCCTGGCTTCAAAGACATCCGTACAAAAATGTACCTATCCCACCATTTCGACCCCAACGACGAGATGGAGTCCGAGATGAAGTTATAAGGTTTCCTATTCATAAAAGTGTAAAAAAGGGGATTCCCCCGACTGAAAGAGACATGGAAAAGCTTGCTGAAGTTTTCAAAATTCACTGTTTGCCCCTTCTTCTTACAAAAGATTACAAAACAAATAAGGTTACCCAGGGACTTGGGGATAACCTGACTCGGACCTATGCCAATATGGTTGAGGATGTTCTTGATTCATGGCAATGGGGATCTTCCATCCGCAGGAGAAGGCAACCTCGTGCACGCACATATACCCAGCAGGTGGGTTCTAGAATGCATGCCCGGGATCAGGGATCATTATTTCTCTGCACTGTGGATCTCCCATCTTCGCCTCATTTCCGGAATCTCCTCGGGCCGGACCCTCGATGGACAGGTAGGAAGAAGCCCGTCCGCGTTTAGCTCTCCGAACTCGTCTGCTATCACTACTGTGGATGCGGGACAAGGAAATTTGATCCTTGCCGCCTTGGCACCACGGCCTTCAACCAACGAAAGGCTGGATTGAGCGGCAGCTACGGAGTGCAATACAACCCGATGACCAGCACCTCTCCGAGGACGGACATCGGGAGAACCTTCCTCTTCTTCCTCCCCGTCTTCACCTTCTTCCTCTCCGCCTTCTTCCTCCTGACCACCATCAGGTCTCCCAGATGTACCAGGATTGGACGGACCTGTCTCTACCACAACACGGTCCTCCACTCCGGCCTCGAACATCTCCACGTCATCAGTCTCATGCCCGCTGTCGCCTGCCCGTTCAAGTTGAAGCTCATTCGGATCTATAGGCTCTCCCACACCGCCTATAGTCCGAGATTGGACCAACGTTCTCGCATCATTAACACCTTCTTCGACCACTGGCCCGTCCGTCGGAGGATTGACTGTTTCATGGGTTCCGTGCCTAGCGTCGGAATCTCTGGAAGATAAGACATCCACGAGATAGTCTTCTACGGACACGTTCACGTCCGCGGATTCACCACCCGAATCTACTCCATCCTGGTAATCCCGCACCTCGTGAACGTTTTGACTATCGCTCCCGGACATCCTAGGGCAGAAGGAAACGGATCAGAAACGATGATTGTTATTGTCCGAGAGTTCATTTATATGTCTTATTAAGTCCAGAGGTCCGGGAAAAAGTTTAAACCCTAATATTTTCTATACACGTATGACAGGGCCTAAGACCCTAAGACCGCAGTATGCCATTGGCACCTAATCGCCTTATGGCACGGCAATAAAAGAAACAAGTTACAGGCGAACACCACAACCAATACCGATTTATCATCAAGTAAGCATGCATCGTCAAGACGGGTTGTGTCGGACGGGACGTACCAAATAAAAGTACAAGGCATCAGTGAGGAAAATTGGCATATTATAAGCGTGCAACAGAAACACATCAACTACCATCTCAACCAAAGGTATCGCAAGAGCCAATTACTAAAGACAAGCACAATTACTAAGCAAAGACGGAAGCTACACTAGACATGCAATGGGCGTATAGCGAATACAGGCAACTTTAACAAAGCCAAAAAATGAGGGGTACTTACTTGCTAATATTCAAACAGGAAAGTTCAACGGACGATCGAGTTTGGATAATGTTCCGAGGTTACAGATCTCAGCTGGATAGCCCAAAGTCTTACAAGTCCCAGTTGCTCGGATCGATCTTGCGTTGTTTGAATAGCTTAAAGATTGCTCAGAGTTTCAATTTAGCTAAAGTGTGAAAGTGACCGATCGCCTAACTATTTATAGGGGCAAAGTGGAAAGGCCAAGCGTCACATCACTTAGGTTTAAACTGCGACCGCTGATCTGTTCAAATCCAACGGTCATGACGATTCACGAATAGAGGAGTCGCGTCACTTGATCTCAACTGTCGAGGCTTTCCAATCAAACGGTCGCATCGTTCCCCTCGGGATCTTACCCCATGGGCCGGACAAGCAACTCGTTGGACCCCGTTGATTTACTGTTCGGAGGTCCATCAGGACCATTTCACAAATTTGGCCCAACGGATAACCTCCTACTTGATCTTCCTCGAAGACTTCACGATCCTAACCGCATCGGACCCATATATCTCGGATAAAATATCTTTTCTCTACGTCCAGTTATGTGATAACTGATCGTAGACGGAAAGGGGGGAAGAGATATATTGAATCCTGGAGGACACGACGGATCCCGACAAAAAGGATTTTTCCTTTTCTTTTAACTAACGATTCGGACACGCCCACGTATACACGATCGATCCTCATAGTTACCAACTATCTTCTACTAAGATACTTGGAAACTGGGGGGACATATGTTGATACGGAAATGTGTCCAATCCGTTAAGGGCGCCATAGAGCGTGTCCTAGAGCGCATCAAGACTAAGATAGCCATCCAAAGCTAGTCCGACCTTCGAGTGGTCCGTCCTAAAGGAAACCATCTCAGGTCAACTAGTACTCACAAGTCAGCACGCCATTTCAGCTAGGTCCGACCAAGCTAGATGGATGACTTCCGAGCCAGACAAAAGGTTACCCGTCCTCCCAAGTACAAACAAATACCCTAAGATGCTAAATGGACCGGACGAGAGAATCTCGGACACCACCAGTACAGTAAGACCAAACGTATTTGACAGAACCACTGAGATGCTTCCGTGGAACTCTAAGGTCCGGACACCTAGAGTTACCCAAGGCAGAGTCATCCAATCATGCGGATCTGTCCGAGGGACTTACACGGACCCAACGTATGAACAAGATTTCTGAGGGAAAGGACCAAACTACCCTCCCAGCCCATTAATTAGTATTGGATTACTATTCACTAATGGGCCATGGGCTAAAGGTAGCATTAGTGTCCAAAATCTGAGGCATACACATGGCATCATCTTATGAGCTACTTCATAAGTATATGATAACTATAAATATAACACAAGGTCCAATACCTTGAGGCAAGTGAAATCCCCTAGGAAATTGTGTTGTCTCCTAAGTCCTAAACATCCTTGATTTCATTACCTTTCCCATTACTATTGCATTGAGAGCTTTCATCTCTCCTTTGAGTAAAGCCTCCTTCCGGATTGACTTAGGCAATCCGGGTAAACCATTCTACCCCCCCCCCTCCCCCCCCCCCCCCCCACTTAGTCCTTTCAGGTACTCTTGCTCAGACAAGCCTTCTCTCGTACTTCAAGTTGGAGGTGGATCTTAGATTAGGTTACTTGTAGTAGTAGTAGTGTTGGTGTTTGAGGTTTTATCCCTCAACAATAGTGATGTCTGGCAGTGCCCGTACCATCATGCGGCTCAGACAAACGGTTTTGTCTGTTCTTGTACGCTTGATCCTGGACGAAGGGATCATTCCAGTACGTCAACCACAGTGCCCACTCGTCATCCCCACCTGTTGGTCATCACTGCGTGTCTCCTTCATTTTGTAGACCATTTTCCTGTAGATGTCGGACCCTAAAGTCTCGAAAACGGAGTACAACTGGGACACCAGCGCATTGGGAATGAAATAGTCCTTCTACATCAATTCCATTCAAAGTAAAAATTACACAAGTATAAAGAAAGATAACAATTTAAATATAACACTCAAATGAAACTGAAATGTAGTAGTCCTACAACAATTCGGCCATTAGCTAACATACCACTCAAATTGTCCTAAAATTGACTAACACAATGGTGACTAACATATCACCCAAGTTCAGTGGCTAACATACCACTCAAACGACACAACAAGTTCATAAATGGTGACTAACACATCAAAACAAACTTAGTGGCTAACATACCACTCAAATTGTCCTAAAATTGACTAACACAATGGTGACTAACATATCACCCAAGTTCAGTGGCTAACATACCACTCAAACGACACAACAAGTTCATAAATGGTGACTAACACATCAAAACAAGCTTAGTGGCTAACATACCACTCACAGATATAGTGGCTAACATACCACACACATTAACACAATGACTAAAAGAACAAATAAAGCATTCACTGTAACATTTAATCTTACGCGGAGCTCGTCGAAGTAAAAGTGCTTCATCCGGTCCGGGACGTTTGACCACTTCTCGCCTCACTGTCCCGGCATCTCCCGCCTCCCCCTGAAGATTTTGCCTAGTTTGTCCGAGGCATCCGGAGGCCAAAACCTGTTATCAATGAGATAAACAAGAAACAAATATTCATTAGTAAAATCATGTAACATATATTTATCTTAAGTGTATGTTCTACAACTCCATAATACTTACTTGTTCCTGCCATTGGGGAACAACACCGTTTCTCGAAATGTAGCACCGTCAACGCTAAGCATGACACCCGTCAAAGGGTAGTCACCGAGAGCAAAGACCATGTAGGCGGTGGAGTCTCGGTACTGAGACTGGCCGCTCCCCAATGTCGTATCCAACGAGAGGACTACCATGACTAGTGGGTACTACTAGAACCCATCATTGACTAGCACCCTAAACCCGGAGGAAGGTATGTCGACTTCCTTTATGCGCATCCAAATAAGAAATTGCAAGAAAAAATGAGTTAGTAAAGAATACATGAATATACATTTGACAGATATTAACGCACAAATATACATGAATATTCATTTGACAGATATTAACGCACAAATATACATGAATATACATTTGACAGATATTAAAGTAATAATAATCAACAACTAATAACAATCATCTGGCCACATCCAGCTTCTGTGACAAGGGCACTTCATCTTCCCCCCACTCAAATAAGTAGTTTGTGTAAGCGCAAAAGTGATGAAGGATTCAACCCCTTCCACAAAACTAGACTGAATTCTTCCATTCACTATGCGACGGTACATCCATGAACGATCGGGATTCATAATTATATGATTAGCCTGACACGTCTACAATTATTAGATTTATAACATGCATTTTACGTTAATATAATCACCAACTAGTCTCAAAACACTTAATTAAATCTTCATAATCTAGTGTATATATACGAATTTATCGAATCAAAATTACTACGTACTTACAAACATCCTAACATTATACTAATTAACAATACAAATTCACAATCAATATATCAATTGCACAAAGTTAACTAGCTAGTATACTATAGCTCCCATAAACATACAATTGATCTAATTAGTCGAAATTAACAAAATTCCTAATTTTGACAACAAGTAAGGGTTCCAAAACACTCAACTAAATCATTCTAATCCTACTACATATATGAAAATATCAAATTAACAACCCTACATACTTCCAAACATCTTAACATTATACTAAAAATTCACAATCAATATATCAATTGAACATCTCAAAGTTAACACACTACGTAATATAAGCTTAGCTAACTACTACATACTTACAATAAACATGCAATTGCTCAAATTAGTCGAAATTAACAAAATCCCCAAATTTGGCAAAGTTAGGGTTTTAGCCAAAATACCTTCGATTTAGCTGAAAAAAGATGAAATTTGTTGACCACACGAGCTCCTTGTCCCACAGGCTTCGAGAAGACTCCGAAATTGGCCGGAACGGTCGAGATTTGGTCGGAAAGATGAGATTTGGCGAATGAAGAAATGAAGAGAAGGAAGAACGCAGAAATGATTCTGCTGGAGACGAAAGCCGATAGTATATTGATTTTAGCGACGGATCGCTATCCGTCGCTAAAATCAATTTTAATTTTTTTTTTGTTTTTTTTTTATCCGGTCAACTTATTTAGGGACGGATTTAATATCCGTCCCTAAATAATGACGGATTTTTTTATCCGTCGCTATTTGGCGACGGAAACACATCCGTCGCTAAATTAGCGACGGATTAGAGACGGATCATTCCGTCGCTAAAATTAGCGATTCGTCGCTAAATAGCGACGGAATCTATCCGTCGCTACCTTCCGTCGCTAAATGACGGATTTCTTGTAGTGAAAGGGGGTAAAATACAATAATTGTATTTTAATGAGTGACATGTACAATTAAGGTACTTTAATGTGGACATGTCTAATAAAGGTACTTTAACTTAATTGTACGTCCAAATAAGGTACTTTAACTTAATCATACGTCCAAATAAGATACTTTAACCGATTGATCGACTGGAACGGGCACGTGAATCACACACCCCTAATAAATTAATCATAAAAATTACTCTATAAAAATAGAAAAAAAATCAAACAATTATGAAAAATTGAAAGATTAATAAAATTCAAAAAATCAAAACAAATTTGAAATCTCCTTAGAGAAATAAGAAAACAACAGAAAATATTTAAAAATTAAAAATTAAAAAAATAAAAGCAAACAAGTAATGATTATAGCTCAATGCACGAAAAGATGAAAGTTTTCAAGAAAATATCTTAAAGGTAATAAAATCAACAGTAAAAAACTGGACAAGAATGCAGATGTATCAATATGTACACAATGTAATAGAAATCAACAGTAATAACTACTAATAAAAATGTGACAATGATAGTTAAAATCTAGAAGATATATAAGAATATTAAGCATGACACATTAATAACTAATAAGAATGTGACAATGATAATTAAAATGGAGAATTACATATTGATAGGGTAAAATCCATTTTTGGTACTCCAGTGTGAGGCATTTCCAATTTTGGTATTCTAGAGTGGTCGTGTCCAATTGAGGTACTAAATATCAATGACTATTTACAATTAAGGTACTAATTACATTTAGAAGGTGGATTGTGTCATTCACGCGCAAGCGAATGCCAAATGACGGAAGATAGACATGGAAAATCAATCGTTCGCAAGACATCGTGGACTTCGTCCCACTCACACGTCAAATTCTTCATTGTCATATTCTTTTTCGTACGATTTTTTTATTATTTTTGTCTCGATTGACCTTCAATTGATCAAATTCACGTAAAATTGGTGTTATGATAATTCTAATTTGGGACCGATTGGCATGTCCACCTTCTAATTTACAATTAGTACATTAATTGTAATTGATCATTGATATTTAGTAACTCAATTGGACACGACCACTCTAGAGTACCAATATTGCAAATGTGTCACACTGGAGTACCAAAAATGGATTTTACCCCATATTGATACCATCTCCAATACTTTACTACCTATTAGTCATACATGTATTCTTTCCTATAATTTAATCACTATTTATCTGATTTTCCAAAGATGCCCTTAATTGAACATGATACATTCCTAAACAAGCATCATCTAATTATATCTGATTGATACGATTGATCGAGCTAATTTTAGTAGAAATAAAATCCAATCTCTCTCTAGAATCTTTTACACAAAACGCAGTTAACCGGAATGGATGTTTCAGAAAGAGACTCTTTCTCTTGCTTTTCATGACCAAAGCTTAGAATTTTCTGCCTTGAATTCAAGCATCAGCAAGCGATTCATCCATTATGTTCCGAATTTTGGAAATCGAAATCCAGCTTCTCTCGAAATCAACTGACAAGAATTCAGCTCCTCTCAAATATTTGAACACCGAATTCGATCATCAATTAGGTAATAAGAAGTCGGCTCCTCTCAAATATTTTGAAATCCAAGCATCTCAATTCAGTTTTTCTATCTTTCTGTACTATTTTTTGGTTTGATATTTAGGTTAATTCATAGTTTGGGATGATTGTTGCTATTGTTTGAATTTTGTTTACCCAATTCAAGTGATTTAATTTTTTATGTACCCCTTTTGGTTCCAAGCACCTTATTAACGATGATGCTTGTTGTTTTGGTCTGTGTGTATGTGTTCTTGACTGCCATAGTCGCTGTCAATTAGTCTGCTTTGAGCTTTATCAATTACTCTGTATCATTGATATTGGATGAATATTGGTCTTGGTGTTTTCATTACTAATGTTTGTTTTTGTAGTTGTGATGCTTGGTGTTTTGAGTAAAGATGCTTGGTTTTTTATATGTATTGGACATGAATCACATTATATTGAAATCAAGCATTGTAATTTTAGTGTTGATGATGTTGATGCTTGGTGTTTTCATTACTGATTACTGATGCTTGCTTTTTTGTAGTACTGATGCTTGGTGTTTTGAGTTTTTGAGTAAAGATGCTTGATTTTTTAATTTGTTGTGGTGCTTGGTTGATAAATAGATGAGTTTGAAATGTCTGAGAGATTTTCAATATTGATTTTTGATTTTGAAAGAATCTTGGTTACCAAAATAACTGATTTGATTAGATATATAGTTAAGGATGCAATTTCATTAAAAAAGGTAATGTTACATATGAAAGTTACTAAAATTAACAAGATGACTAATTTGTAGAAATGTTTTGATTAATTTGTAGGATGTTTTTTTTATGTATGACTAATGTGTTTGAAGTTTTTAGGAGTAGCATCATTTTGTAATTTTCTCTAATTAAAATCTAGAAGATATACAAGAATATTAAGCATGACACATTAATTCAAAAATAGTCACTATACCAATATCATATATCCTAATAATTTTAAAATGATACTCGTCATACACTAATTCAAAAAATAGATAAGCTCCCTCAAATACAGTCTTAAAATTTTCGAATGTTTTTTGATTTTTTTAGTTACTAATATTAAGTTGTTTTTTTTTTATAAAAGTATATTAATTAGTTGAATTGTTAAATATGTTGTGTAAAAACAAAGAGTAAGTATACTATAAGTCAAAATTTTCCTATAGATTAGGAAGTTCAGTTTCTATACTAAAAACCGGTTCATGTCTCCTATAAATAAACATAAATAAATCAGATTCTAAACCACATAAAACACATACTAAAAGGTGTAGTGTGTTTTTCCCCTTTCTTCTCCATTCCCTTCCGCGTGAGATCTACTCCGGCTAACATCACCACCGCAGCTCTGCTGCATCCGCCACTTTCAGAGGCTATAGAGTGGAACCAAGTCCTCCTGTTCATATCCTAGCTTCTGACAAGATGAAAACAACACGAATCGGGTAAAATTTCTAATCATATTTACTGTTTTCATGATTTTTTTTAGTATTCATGCATTTGATTTGATGTAATCTGTAATTGGTTATGGTATAGTTGTATCCTTCGTTATGTTATGGATCCATCTCGTTTTTTTTTTCGTTATAATATCAACTTGAAGTGAAATTTGACCTTCTTTTTTGTTTTTTTGTTGATTTTACGATCTAGTGTATCCAGATCTGAAATAAGATTTGAAATTCGTACAATGAAATCCATGTTTACTGCGTGTTTATTGTTTAAGGTGGTATGTTATAGTTTTAAGAGACATCGTTATAGTTTTAAGAGGCTATGTTATAGTTTTAAGCATCAATATTACTGTTTTTAGCTTCTGAGAATGTATCTGCTTGTTATTATTGTAAGCTCATATATTATAGTTTTAAAACCCATTGTTGTAGTTTTAATCAGTAGTCTTACTCTTTTTAGCGTGTGTTGAAATATATTTATGATTTCATTTTTGCGAATGCTTTGTTATAGTTTTAAAGGGCATTGCTATGGTTTTAATAGACAATGTTATAGTTTTAAGCTTGTGTTTCATGTTTCTGCTTTGTTATAGTTTTAAGAGACATTGTTATGGTGTAAAGAGGCACTGTTATAGTTTTAACCATTAATGTTTTAAGATGTATGGTTATAGTTTTAAGAGGCACTATTATAGTTTTAACAACCATTGTTATGGTTTTTAGCTTGTGTTAATAATTGACTGCAGGTTTTTGATCAAATAATAGGCTGTGTTTTTTTGCAGATTCGGCAGAATGCTATAGCACATTTTGGACGGCTTAAGTCTAATATTGAATTCAGAAAGGCATTTGATTATTGCCTGAAAGAATGTGATGATGAAGACGAGTTTGAAGCTTGCTGGACCAATATGCTCATAATTTTTTTTTGCTATGATAATGGAGGTTTTAAAACTTTTGGATGACTGAATGTTTCAATATTGTAATGATTGCATTTTCAAGTAGATTATCTTTAAACTGTTCATTGATGTTTTAATGGCATCCCTGAAACTTTTAGACTTGTTTATTTGTGGTTTCATGATTTTAGATTGTAGTTTAAACCTATAATAAATCATCTTAAAACAATAATGTTGCTCCTTAAAACCATAACAACATCCCTTATAACACTAATAAATAAAGAGGTTAAAAACTATAACTAAATCGTCGCTTAAAACTATAACAAACCATCGTAAACCAATAATGTAGCTCATTAAAACCGCAACATAATCTTTTAAAAACAATAACATATGAGTGTTAAAACTATCATTTGAATTTGATTTATCAAATTGCTCAGCGGCTTTTTCAGAAACTCGGCCGGTCAGACCAGTAAATATAAAACCGCGAGAAAACCATAAAAAAAGCATTGATTTTCCTATTTTTTAGGAAAATCAAGCCTTTTCCAGGACTTTGGCAAAAACAAATAAGGGGGAATTTCAAAAAAATACCGTAGAGTGAGACAAATCTAGTTTATATACTGCTCAATATGGATCAGTCCATTTTATATACTATATGAAGACTAACCGTCCATTTCATATACTCCGTTAAGTTTTTTTAACGGAATCGTGAGTGAGATACATGCACCGTCTGTTTTATATACCACTGACATGTGTCAGCTTCTCGTTTAATCTAAGGTTTTTTCAATGAAAATAAAAAAATAAATATAAAAATCTCAAAAGAAAGACATAAAAATTTCTAGAAAATTATGGGGACACATCTCAGCACCATAATAATTCTGAAAAAATAAAATAAAAATAAAAAATAATTTAGAAAAACTCAAAAAAAAATAGGAATAAATATGAAAACTAAATGATAGAAAATATTTTAAACATGAAATTTTATTGTCGATATAGATTCTTTTATGAAGCAATAAATAATCAAAATATTAAGAATTTAGCAATACTTTGCAAAATACAAAGTAACAAAAGATAGATCATAAAATAAATAAAATGTTAAAAAACTTTCAGCACGACATTTGTACGTTAATTTTGTTATCCCTTATAAATCATGAAAATATATCTTTATAATTACACATATTATGATATTTTAGTTTAATACGAAACTTAGATTATTATTATTATTATTATTATTATTATATGAATTTTTTTCTTACTTATTAAACTTGTAATTATTAAGGGGAGTTAATACGTGTCCCCGATATTTTTTTTTTTGTGTTTTTTAATGATTTTAATTTTTTTTCTTGAATTTTTCAAAAAATAATGATCGAGATTAAATAAGCTGACACGTGTCAGCGGTATATAAAATGGACGGCGCATGTATCTCACTCTTCGTTTCCGTTAAAAAAACTTAACGGAGTATATGAAATGGACGGGTAGCCATCATACAGTATATAAAATGGACGAAGCCATTGAAGAGTATATAAAATGGATTTGTCTCAATCTACGGTAGATTTTTAAAAATTTCCACCAAATAAGATGGCTTATTTTTTAGAAGCTTCATGGATAGACTAATCAGATCAGCTAGCTTATTAGCTATCAATTAATCGTTCACGTACATATTGTACGTACAACTTATTTAATAGACTTTTTCGAAAATAAACTCATCGAAATGATAAGTTAGTACTAAAAATATCGAATAATTTTGCAGTATATAAAAGGTTAGATTGGGATGTATACTTAAATTTCTATTTTGGAAAGGCCAAATTAGAAAGTAGTATAAGCTTGGGGAAAAAATTGATTAAGAGACAATCCATTTTTTTTTTGTTGTTGATCTTGGTACAACATTGTTAAATGAGTGATTAGGATGATTATTGACAAATATGAAGAGACAATCATACCCTGGCCAATATCAGTCCCAAATTCATTATCAAGACATTAATTGAGCTGAATTAATTGTAGAATGTAACTATAAACACATATCATTATTCTTTTAGACATATGTTAGTGTCAATACATAATATTTCCGTAGCATTAACGTACATGTTCAAAATCTGACACTTTTAGATACATATCAGTACTCTTTTAGACATATGTCAATGCCTGACTGACAATTGTCTGTGTATATGGACATGTTCATAATCTGCACCTGTAGACTTGTTCATCAACAGATTGAACATGAAGACTCTGTTTAGCAAAACTAGCTGATAGCTTATAAGCTGGTTGGTAGCTGGTTGGGTAGCTGGTTTTTATAAAAGTGTTTGGTAAATCAATTAGTTGATTTGCTAAATATGGTATATAAAAACAAATCAATTGGCTTATTTTATTTGATAAACTTTCTGGACAAGCTTATCAGCTATCAGTTAGACGTTCACGTAACAGGCTTATTACGAAAATAAGTTCATTGAGCTGATAAGCTTGTGCTAAACAGAGCCGAAGTATGAAGCTTTGCATCAACAAAACATTTTAAACAACGTGGAAAGTTATAGGAAATATTGAGTACATATTAATTGGTGTAATTAAGTTGGTTTCGGACTTTCGGTAAGTTTGATTTGTACGTAAAATTTAAGCTTGAGGATTTGAATTGGAAGATCAATTATAAATTTTATTAAAATTAATAAAATTTATTTGAATAATCCCAATCAATAAAAAATATAAAGTTGTACTCCCAACAAGTTTTCCCTTTTGGAAATAACCTCGCAAGTCCAATTAGCTGAAACCAAACTTCTTACCTTAATTACAAGATACACCTCGCGCTAGGATAAATACCTTGTAACTTAATTGAAGTGCATATAAATTAGCCCAGCCCAACTTAATTAGTGCAGTAGTATATATTTACAGCGATCTAACTAGCTAGCGTAAACTCTACTACAATCTGTTACTCAAGAATCATAACCCATCCGATTAATTTAATTTGTTCCTTGTTCGTGATCGTGATGAGTAATCTGAACTTGACCATGCTTCCTGGTTCCTATTACGTACCCAAACGGAACCCGTCAAAACCTGCCGGAGAAGATGCACACTTTTTCGACAAGGCAGCGCAAGTAATTGGCGTGGCAGACGGAATCGGGGGATGGTCTCGAAAAGGCATCGATTCAGGGGAGTACTCAAGAGCATTGATGAAGAACGCAGCCAAGTGCGAATCCGTTCTTGAGTCCAAATTTCTTGGTTTTCCTGTGGAGCCTCAAGAAGTCCTTGATGAGGCGTTCTTGAAGACAGTCGAGAAAGGCACATCTACCTGCTGCATTGTCTCACTCGACGACAACATCCTTCGTGCCGTAAACTTGGGCGATAGTGGATTTGTGGTGATCAGGAGTGGAAAAGTAGTCTACAAGTCACCTGTACAGCAACATGGATTCAATTGTCCGTACCAGATGGGTTACGGGGAATTTTTCAGAGACGGGCCTTGGGATGCGGAGGAGATCCAGGTGGCTTTGGAAGATGGTGATGTTGTCGTTGTTGGGACGGATGGTTTGTTTGATAACATGTTTACGTATGATATTGAGCCGGTTGTGGTTCGTTGGTTGGCGGAAAAGAAATCGCCAGGTGTGCTTGCGAGGATGTTAGCTGAGATGGCAGTTGAGAATTCTTTGGATGACGAGAAGGAGAGTCCGTTTGAGATCGCCGCGGAACATGCTGGGCAAGATCATATTGGAGGCAAGTACGATGATGTTACTGTGGTTGCGGCTTATGTTTCAAGTTGTTAGTATTTCAAGTATGTTCATGTACAAATTTGTTGTTCTATGTTATTAAAAAAAATAGTTGTTTTATGTAAAGTTTCTTCAGCCCACAATTATGTACTCTGAATAGCTGTATATCACGAATTAATTTTAAACCGTAACGATAAATTTTTTAATTAAATTATATGATTGGTCAAATTTTGGTTAATATAGGATGCAATATTGATAGGCACAGAATTTTCTGTTGCTAGAGTAACATATGGCGAGGCTGGTTAAGGACTTAAAGGTAGTTGATTCATCTATTCTCGATTATTTTGGCACTACACAATCACCATAGATAGTTATTGTAACCCAATATAGGTCAGTATGTGTTTATATTGACTTGTTATGAGTTACTGTAAAAATTTATATCAACTCACAAAACTTTTTAAAATCTTAAATTTGATCAAACTTTTGAAATGCATCACAATAGCAGCATAGCATTAAATATAATTAGTGGCTGTTTTACATGGGACTCAAATTAATCGAGATTTAATCGAATTTTTATTGTGAATAGAAACTGAATTTTAATTGGATTCTGAATTTTTTTTTTTTGTTTTGTTCAGTTCTACTTAATTGTTTTTTTACACTATAAATAAATTCATTTTAGTTTCATTCCATTTAGTTCTGTTCAGACGAAGAAAACAGCACCTGAGTGAGCGTTTGACATACAACTCAGAACTCAGATTCAACTTTACTAAAGTTGAATCGGACAGTAGATTATGATTGGCATTATTCGACTTGAAACATCTCTTGCTCTACCTACCTTTTTTTCTTTATCTTTTCTGAACAACTTTAAATCAATTAATTAACATTAAAATAAGTCAAATAACCTTAAATAATCCTAACAATCTATTTTGTCACAAGTTCAATCAATGTGTTAAAATGATGACGAACAGAACCATGATATTACACCACATTACATTATCATTGCAGCAGTGCACCACACAATGTGAAACCCATTACAACAGTTAGTTTGTAAGACCACTAATGCTCTGTTCTCTTTAGAATCTGAAGAGTAAACTTATTTGTTATATAAAAACAACTATACAAATCTGAACTGAAATTAATAATTTTTTGAAGTGAAGAAAACGGAGTAAGAAGAGTAATAGCATTATCTAACAAACCCCCAAATAGCCTATAACTGTTTATAGAGACAGTAGAATTGATCAGAGGCCGCCTCATTAACATTCCCCAATCAATCTACCACTACTTTCTGATTTCCCACAAAAACCTATCCCACTTCTCCATGTTTTATTTCACCTACAGGCTACAGGTAGCACCACATTTTGAATGAGTACATTCCTATGAAATGCACACACAAGTCTACCCGGAACCAACTGAAGACCACCAGAACCAAGATAAAGAGATTGCGCCAGCATACTAGAAACCACAATGCTTGGGCAAGAAAGGGCGCTCAATCTAATGAGACAACTTGATCAAACGCATCCAACAGCTGATAATATCATCAGTAACTTGTGATCACAAAGTTGACCCAGCAACTTGAGTTCCATAAAAAATAACACAAAAATCCGACTTACACAGAATGAAACCAAACAAAATTTTGGATCCACCCTAACCAAGAGCAACATGAACAAGAAGACCATATTCAGGAAGAAAGGAGAAATAACTGGCATGTAGCTACTTCACAACAAGAACAAAAAAGACTAGAGTCCTAACTGTAAATAATATAACCTCCGATTTCCAACCTGCAGCAGTATAATAATATATGGCCACCAGATCCAATAAAAACTCGGAAAATTTCATGTCACAAAACAATCCAACAGGCCAAGTTATTATGATTGGCCAATCCAACCCCTTAGGCAGATTTCTGGTCACTCTCGGATTTATCCGTCTCCATTGGCTCTGCTGGAGGTGCTGCTTCACTGTTTCCAGATCCAGCTGTGTCTGCTGCATCTGCATTTTGGCTAGGGCTAGAGGTAGGTTTCTCAAACCCTTGAGATTGTGAGTCTGCACCATGGGAAGGTGCTGGCGAGGCTGGCTCAGCAGGCTTTGGCTTCGGCTTCGGCTTCATCATCACTGGCCTACAAAACCTGTGCCAAATGATAGCCAATTCAGATATCTATTAAAGAAAGTACGATACTACTAAGTTTTTCAAGCAGATGGGACTTTCTTGAAAAGGAAGAAAAATTTATTGAAAAAGGCATGTAAAAGTCGGGGAATATTAAATTAGTAAAAGCTGAGAAGGCTAAACTAAAGGGCTGCAAACGAGTTGAGCTGCTCGAGCTTGGCTGGAAAAAGCTCGGACTCATTCGAGCTCAAATAAGGACATTTTCTTTCGAGCTCGAGCTTCAGACAAATTTTCCTTAACTAAGGGTCGGCTATGTAAAGCTCGGCTCGGCTCGTTTACAGCCCTACTTTAGACCAGCTACTATTAAAGTGAAGCAGCAACATGTTCTTATAACTGCTCAAGAAAAAGAGACATCTTGCTAGAAATAAGTTCAAGGCCATTGCATGTACCCTCCAAGCATTGTCATAAAACATAAAGCCTCAATAAAAGATGCTGCAGTGGAATGACTTTTTGTAATACAAAAAAAATATAGAGAAACCCAGCTAGCACCTGCATAATATATAACTTACCGGTCAAGAGCCTCAGCCTTCTTCCTCACATCAGCAGACAAAAGAGCTGGTGTCGCATGCTTTGGGAGTGTATCTTGGTGCTGCTGCTTCTCTCTTAGCCAAGCTTCAGCTTCCACACATTCATTCAAGACCTGGAATGGAAAAATAAGTTTGGTACTAACAAACTGATGTTCATACATCATAGTTGACTAATTGTGCCTGATATATGTAAATCATACCTTTTGTTTCTCAGAAACCTCAATATGATCAAACTTGGGCTCGGTAGACAGTGCCGCTTCCCTGTAACTGTTGATGCAATACATGAGTTTGTCAATCACAGACCCCCTCTCTGAGTGCTCTTTGAAACGCTCCTCAATCGGATCACCTTGCTGCAGATGAATGTAATTTTCCAGTTAATACACAGTGGCAGGAAAACACATTAAACTCTACCAAGTAGGCAAGTATGACTACTACTTGCCTTCTTGAGCTCCTCCAGCTTAGCTACGTACACACCCTTGGTTTCATCTTCACCATCCTCGTACAACCAGTCTTCCACCTCTTGCAGTCTAGATATGAACTGTTCCCTCTCTGGATCCGTAACAAACTCGTGAAATTTGTCGTTGAGCTGCAGCCACAAAATCATGTTGGTTCTGAACTCAGAGAAATTGCATGGAAGACCAAGTTACAAAACATACCTTGTTTCGCATGTCATAAACATATGCCTCAACGGCATTTTTCTTGTCTTTTGTTTCTTCCATAACACGGTCCTGCAAAGCCATCTCAAATTCCTTCTCAACAGCTTTTTGCACGTCTGCAGCTGCCATTGCACCATAAACAACTTCCGATACAGGAACATTAATCTTCTTAACCTTTTTCTTGGGAGCCTCCATCTAACCAAGTAACCATATAATATCACGGACATGTCAATACTACATATATGACATAACTTCACTTCACTTGAACAGGACAAGGTTGATGATCTTCTTTAAGAGTTCTGGACAACAATTTAAAATCCAAAAACTAAAATCTTTGAAAACGACATAGAGGACTTATAAACTCACCTTTGAGTCTGTCTCCATCTGAGTTGGCTTATCCCCAGAGTCTGGCACACCATTTTCAGCTCCAGGACCTTCAGCTTTAGCATCTTGCATATTCACATCAGTTTCAGCAGCAACCCCAGGAGCAGGGTCAGCAGAAGCTTCATCTGTTTCCATCTTGGCAGGTTCTTTTGCCGCTTCTTTCACAACTGGAACCTCTGTTTCTTCCTCTTCCAGAAGCTGTTGCAAAATCTACAAGTTAGCGTCTCGAAAAGGGATTCTCGGAAGTTCCCACTTAGAATTGAACTTTAGTTTCTGAATCGATTCAGACAGATCAAATCTACTGTCAGCAAAGTAAGAACAATGCCCCACGCGTATTTCTAGTGCCTATTAAACAGTAATTGTAGTAGCGTTTAGCAAACTGAAACTCAGCAAATCTACATATCTCATCAAATAACTAGATATCCCAACAGTTTAACACCTTCATAGAACATATATATACTTGAAAAGATTTAAGTTCACAAGAAAAGAATTGATGGAGACTGATAGTACAAGAAAATTGTTGCCATGAGAGCTTACCGTTGCTGATTCAACAGAAACAATGCCGTGAAGATTCAGGCGTACTTTGAGCTTCAATTTTGACCGCTCGCCCTTCGTGGATTTGAAAGGTCCAATCTAGTCAAGATACAAAAGATGAAAATCGTGGGTATAATGTTGCTATTTGAAGTATTTAAAAGTACAAATTTAGGAAGTTGACGAGAGAGATTTAGTTACCGTGTAAGTGCTGATCTTTGCACCTGCCTGCAGTTCGCTAACATCAGCATATTGCACATCCACTGTGAATGTCTCAGATCTGTAGAAAGTCAAAGCCTTCACACTAGGTATCGGGTTGCCCTTGGGAAATACAATAGTGCTCTGCTGATTATCAGCCCCTCCATTCTCCGCATCTGTAGCAGGAGTTTTCCACGATAAAGCAATGGGGAAAGGAAAGCTCTCATTAACCTGATACAAATACAAAGGAGAATAATTGATTACATTGCATTCATGAATGACTTGCATACATGTGCCATGTTAAACATTCTAATAATAAGGTCATTAGTCATAAAAGGAGCAATAAGAAAAGAGCATGAAAAATCTAATACTAATATAATTAATATCATGAAACAGTCATAAATTAAGCAAACTATTTATTTATAACGCTGCAGTTCATTGGAATCTGGAGTAGATGAAGGGAAATGCTTTAACAACACATTGGGCTTCAATATATAAAAATAATTAGTAATGCCATTATTAATAATAACTTGGGGATTGTCAACGATCTTCACAGTATAGTTAAAACTATGAAATGATTCTAAGAGCGGTGATAGGAAAAGGCTCTCTCCTGAAACTGTTGACAGAAATTACAAGCAAGATAATAGATAATTAACTAACTCATTTGTAACCAACTACTCCATAGCATGGGATAAACACCTTAGATTATACCAAACACGGACTCTGAAGAAACCAGATACCAATTATGTCCAGACGCTTTCAGTAAACAGTAAGGATACAAATATATACATAAAGATGGCATAATTACTTCTAAACAGACAAGGAAAATTTAAGTTTATGAGAATTGTCAAAGGCAATACCTGGAATTCCCTCACTTTAAATGTAGGGCTAAGAATTGCACATTGCAATGCGGAGCCTTTGGCAACGCATTCACTTGCATTCATTGTCCGCCGGGGCTCCTTCCCAAAGTACTCGGTCAAGATCCTAATGATTGCAGGAACTCGTGAACCTGAGCCGACAACTTCAACCGAATGTATGTTCTCAATTGTCAGTCCAGAGTCCAGAAGAGCTTTCTCCAACGGCTTCTTAACGCGTTCCAGAATTGGGATACTGATGTTCTCAAACTCATCTCTCTTAATGAAACCCCTGACATCCTTCTCTTCCATCAGGCACTCAATGTTCAGTGGTGCCTCAGGGTTTGCACTTAGAACCTTCTTTAGCTTCTCACAAGCAGTACGCAACCTGAGGCAGGCCCTGGCATTCTGATACACATCAATTTTATATTCATCCTTGAACTTTGCGGCAAAATGCTGGAACAGAGCTTCATCAAAATCTCTTCCACCAAGAGACCTGTCGAAAGAATGCGCTAATATCTTCAGCTGACCTTTCTTGAAGGCAGCAATACAAACTTGCAGACTAGCATGGCCAACATCGACAAAAGCAACATTCATTGCTTCATTTTCGGGCAAGTCGGTCTTATAGATACCATAAGCTAATGCAGTAGCGGTGGTCTCGTGAATAAGATGAAGAGGGTGCAATCCAGCAATAGTTGCTGCATCTATAACAGCTCTCCTCTGAAGGTCAGTAAAATACACAGGTATGCCGATGCAACAGTCTACCACTGCTGCATTCAAGTTCTTCTCAGCTATGCTCTTCATATCAGAAAACATCATCCCTAGTACCTGGGTAGGTGTAAACGTCTTGGTATCGCCCAAATAACGAGCATGAATCAAGGGAAATCCATCAGGCCCCTCAGTTACTGTAAATGGAAGAGATTTGAGATCGCTCTGCAGTTCAGGATCTGAGAACTTGCGCCCAATCAATCTCTTCATTTGAGATATTGTATTTTTGGGGTTCATCATACTAGATGCTGCTCCAGCAGTTCCAAGGAACCGCTGCTTATCACCAAAACATACAATGGCAGGAGTTTCACGTTTCGACTCATCGTTAAGTACGACATCAATACCTCTTTGCCTTGCCACGGCAACAACACAGCTCTCATTCCCAAAATCAAATCCTACAACACTCATGTTTGCTAAGATTTTTCAAGTTACAGCAGCACCAGCCACTCAATCCAGTAATATAACTGATCACCTGAAGCATGAAAAGATAAATTAGTATCGCAATGAAATAAAAAAACTTGTGCAATTCAATGTGGCTACAATCCCCGGCATTTTAGCACGCAATAAGAAAAGGCAGTAACCTCACAAATTACATTCCCTCTATGCAATCAGAAGAGATTTAAACTGACCAAGGACATCACATATACAGCAGTAAGACAAACTCAAGAAACCAATCCAGTCACTAAACCACATTGAGGCATCGAAAACCTTCACGAATTGCAAGATCACATAAATCGTATACCAACCCTAATTAACCAAATGTTGGTAAAGTAGGCGGCTTGATCCAACCAATTTTGATTACATCAAACAATAACAACACCTCCAGGTCAAAAAAGAGCATCCAATGACCTAAAAACATAAAATCAACAACAAAATAACACAAGCTAAAACCTGCCTAAGAAAAACCAATCAAATCCCAGAAAAGAACTTTAAAGACACAATTCTTCGAGTTGGGTTGGAAAATTCGAAGCTAAATACAGACGAAAAGCAAAGGAAAACAAAATCTAGAACAGATTAGATCTGATATCAATCGAACAAAATCAAAATCTGACAATGAAAAGTGACAATCACCTGAGAAAATACAGATCGAGTCTGCCGCGCCGCGAATCAGTTTCCTCTAGACTTTACCAAACAAAAAGCAAACACACCCAAATGGAATGGAAAAACAGAGCGGCGAGCTGAAATAGATTGTTGAGGTTTAGAAAGAGAAAGGAAAGGGTTTGTGTTGAATATTGAGGGGAGATTTATATAGACAAAAAAAAAAAAAGGAGATTGGGAAAAGAGAGAGCTCAAAACAAGTATCGGGCCAATGGTCCTAGATGAGTCTAGGAGATACTCGTCGTCTCTCCTCTTTCTAGAAAGATCTTTCTTTCAAATGTATGACTCTACCTATTCAATTGTGGGCTTTCATTCACAAGGTCTTGTTGCTTGCCTATGTCAAATAAAATGTGGGTTTTCACTTTTGAGCAAATGGTAATGTATGTACATTTCCATCTATTTTGATAGCGTACTTAAGATGGTTATTGTTTTCATCATTGTTATAAAACCGTTGACCAACTGAACTATAGATATCAAGTTTTGTCGTTTTGTTAATCATTACGTGAACATGACTAAATGGCAATGTCACGTTTAAAGCGAAAAAATTTACGGATTTACGATATCTGATCTGGAACTATAACAAAATGAGATTTTGACAACTGTTAATTTGGGCCACCAAGTAATTATGATGAAGTATCTTCCGACTACATGACAAACATTTCATTCGCACTAGTGATTATTGTTGGTCATCACAGGTTTAATACGGAGCATCCGATGAAAGATCTAATCCTAGAGCTCCATTTTCATGTCGGAGCTTCCACGTGGAAGCTCTTGCTCCTTGAAGGAGCTTCCATAGAAGCAAAATGAAAAAATAAAATGGAAAAAGGAGAATTTCGTTTTTAAATTTTATGTAATTTGAAGTTGTGATACTTCTTGTGAAGAAAATACATGTGCATCTTGTAAAAAAGAAAAGGAAAATCTTGTTATTATTTAATTGAAATATGTAAATAAAATAATTTTATTAACTTTTTAATTTTTTTTTTTGCTTTTATGATTTGTTTACATTTATTGCATCAAGATTCAACGAGAATGCAGTGTGTGACCGAGTAATTGATATTTATGTTTTTTAGGACAAAATTGAGTATGTGGAGGGGAAATGCGTATTTGGTATTAGTCAATTTAAATTTTAAAAGGATTGTAGATATTGAAATCGGACAATACCATTCTAGTGTATCAAAATTTGTTGTGTACCAAACAAAAAATCCCACATGATATTTCATATTTACGTTTAGGAAAGTTGTCCTCAATTGCAAAGTGGCCCCTGGACTTTTTTTTTTCTTTTTGGAACAGAGATAATTTATTACCGTATTAAAAAAGAAGAACATCGACTCACAACTTACACCCACCAAGAAGCAAAAGACAAAAGTCAAAGCAAATCAACCAAACTAGCTTATACTCTAGGATAACTAAGTAGCCTACTAAAAACACGAGCAAGCTTAAAATCCACAGTACATTTTCCTACTGAAATATGTAAAGTAGTACGCAATACCTAAATTCAAATCAATGTTAACAGTGTTAAAAATACGTTGATTTCGTGCATAAACAAACTCTGCACAAATAGTCTTGAAAACCCGTCTTCTTGGATTTTTGCCTTTCACTAGTTTACATAACTACTGAACAATAGTGGATCAAGAGCTAGAAGAGCATGGATACCCATACAAGACAAAAGAGAGTGCCAAGCAGCAGAAATTGTCACGCCCCTGACCTTTTTCACTTCATAAACATGTTTAAATATATCTTTAAGCAAATTTTAATATTTTGATGTGTTATATACGTGGCCTTACTTATGAAAAAGATTAACTTATATTATGTGACCGTAATTGAATTTTAATTGTTGTCGTTGATTTATATAGTTTTGGACCGGCTTGTTACTATTTTTAATTTTAACCGTTTTATATCCAAACGAGGGCCTATGAAAGAACGGACACCGTAATATGAACCGTATGAATTTATAGTATTTGTTTGGTGTATCTCTTTTGACTTTCGAATTGTCTTTGTAAAAACTGAATTAAACAGGCCGGTGTAAATTATTCGTTGATTAAAATAATATATTGAGTTAATTGTAATTAATTTTCACCTCATCGTCCACCGACTTATTTTCCACCGCCTCTAATTAATTCAACACTTATCTCTTAGTTATTACTTAAGGTGCGTGTTTGGTTCTGATCATCATCTATCTTCACGCAGCACACACTAGACACCACAATTTCACACACACACCTGTTCGATCACTCTCAAGCCAAGAAAGTAAATAGAATTATTGAAAGTAGCAGGAGTGTTCTCTTGTAGTATACTTTATTTCTCTATTAACATGTAGGAAAAGTTATGCCATATATTGGTAATTAGAAAACTGAATTGATCGAGAAAGGGAAAAATGGAACCTTGTAGTGCCCGAAAGCTTGCAGTGGTGTTATTGCATACGGATAATATGATTGATGCTAATGGCACGTTTGGCCGGTGAATTGTAAGTGTATTTATTAACTTGTTATTTAGTATCTTTGTAAGTAATTTCGGTAACTTGTTGTTTGGCAAATATGTGTAACTTGAAATTATTGTTATGGTGCTAGAGTACGGGCTATGTATATGTGAATTATATGGTTGAAGTTGTGATATGAAAAGTGAAAATATAAAGTGATATGTATATGTGAAATGTTATGTTCTGAAATGATGAAAAGCTAAAAGTGATTGGCTGGTGATATGTGATCAATTGCTCCCACGTACGGATGGGATACGTGCAGTTGTTATCTGAAAAGATACTATTTTCTGATAAAGTATTAGTCTTATATATTTATAAACATGATTATGTGATTTGCATTCATAAGAGATAAGAGGATTCTGTTATGGCTGCTGATGACTTTGAGTCATGTGTTTTCCAGCTTGTCTGGATATCCATCACTGGATGGACTCTGTGTGAAATATAGAATTCCAGGTACGGCTGGAATCTATATGAAATATGAATTTCCAGCATGGCTGGACTCTGTTGGGTTCACTGAACTCCTCTGTTATCGTGATCACGAATTTACTTCTGGTCGTAACAGAGCCATAGCGGACAAAGAAAATGACTAAGCACGTGCATTATTATATAAATGTGAATGATGTTAAATGTTTATAGCTGATTTGTTGGAATGAGAAGTGAACTTATGTGATTTTGAACTATGAAATAAATGGAATTCATATGATGATTTGTAAATCGATGTGAATATATGTGATTGAAGTGATGTGCCTACATGGTGTTAAATGGCTTGTTGCCGGTTACTTTTACAGGTTATTAAATGACCTGTTACTAATTATACTTATTGAGATCCGCAACTCATTCAAAATGCGATGATGTTTTTATAGATATTGAGGCAAAGGCAGGCCTTAGCGGAAAAGAAGTTAAGTCATGCATCAAAGGTCTGCCGGCTGGTTTCCAATCCTTCTCCCTCGACTCGTCATCTGCATATCATTCATGAAAAGACTTTCGTTCTGTAAAAGCTTATTTACTGCATAAAGATTCTGAAAATGTATTTTGCTGGCATGCATATGTAAATGTGGTCAAAGTAATTCTTTTTAAAGCTTCCGCGCATCTTAAATATAATTTTACTGTCGGTAATTATCTGTGAAGGTGATAGGGCGTCATAGAAATAGCAGGACAGGTAGAGAACATATGATCAACATCTTCAATCCTAACATCACAAAATTCCAAACTGAACCAACCTGTTTTTAATTAGTAGCAAGTTTAGCCCAGAGAGCAAACCAATATACAAACTTTGCTCATGGTGTACATCTGTTATTCAGGATAAGGTCCTTCCAAATGATAGGGGAAGCAGGACGTCGCAGGGCAATACATCAAGATGAAGAATTCAACACATGTACATCAATGATAGGGTGCCAAGCATAGCTGAAACTAACATACTTCTGCACTTTAAGGCTCTGTTTAGCAAAACTAGCTGAAAAGCTAGCTGGTAACTGGAAAGCTAGCTTGTAGCTGGTTAGATAACTGGTTAGTTAGCTGGTTTTAAATGTAGGTGTTTAGCAAATTAGCTGAAAAGCTAGCTGGTATTTTGTAAAATGACATAAAAGGGCATTACTCTTATTTTTCTTGTCTTTAACCTTTCTTATCGTATTATTAGTCTATAGTTTTTTAAATAATAATATATCATATTTTGTCCAATAATTATAATATATATTTAATGTACTTTACATCACCACTTTAATAACATTATCAAAATTATCAGAAGTTGAAAGAAATAATTGTTGAGCACTTTAACTTAGTAATGAAAAAAATCAGTATTTGATGTGTACTACATGTATGCATTTTAAAGAGGTGCAGATACATTAATCCTTATGCTAGTTGCAAAAAAGTACACAAAATGTATAACAAAGGATCCAACAATATAAAATATAAGTTGAGAATTCTAATGACCTTCCGGTTTACAAAAAGAAAACGTAACTAAGCTAGATCATCACTTACCCATATCAAAGCTGCAATGCTGTCACGGATTATATTCATCTCAATAGATGTTTCTCTTGAATTTCCATGGTTGATAGCACTAGCAGTGTCAGGAAGTTCTTCAAAGGGTATATAATCTGGATGACTCTCAAGTACATTAAATATTATATATAGGTTAGGGATATTTTCTTTATTCTAATTTAGGTTAATATAGGTTAGGGATATTTTCGGAATGAAAAAGATAAGAAGCTCCTTCTTTTAAAAAAAAGCTACATTGACTAGCTTCTTTTTCCAGCTAGCTGGTTAAAGAAGTTGCGCGTTCACGTAACGAGCTTTTTATTAGTCAATGGTCAAAAAAAGCTCATTGAGCTGGAAAACTAGCTGGAAAGTTAGTGGTAAACAGAGCCTAAGAGTTTTTTAGGGCAAATTACATTAGGTCCCCCTAATAAATCTCGTAATAACACTTTCACTACAAAAAATCTGGCCTGTAGCGACGGATAGATCCGTCACAGTTATCTATCCGTCGCCTACTCTGGGCGACGGATCGGGCGACGGATAGAAAATCCGCCCTGAAGCTAATGGCGACGGATAACAATCCGTCATTCAATGACAGATTGACGACGGATTGACCATTTTTTTTTTTTAAAATTGATAATGGGCGGATAGATTCTATCCGTCGCCCACGTAAACGGATAGATCTATCCGTCACCCATTTCTATTTTTTAAAAAATAAAATCAGATTCAATTTTATATTCGTATACGGATTAATTAAATATCAATTTGTATTAGATATCGAGATATTGATTTGTATTCAGATATCGTATTAATTTGTATTCAATTTTATATTAGTATCAATTTGTATTAAATGCAGTGCGGTGGTGGTGGGAGGAGAAAGGTGGTGCGGTGGTGGTGGTGGTGGCATGGTGGTGGTGGCGCGGTGGTGGTGGGAGGAGGTTTGGTGGTGGTGTTGGTGGGTGTAGAGAGGTGGTGGTGGTGGTGGTGCGGTGGTGGTGGGAGGAGAGAGGTGGTGGTGGTGCGGTGGTGGAGATGGTGGTGGTGCGGTGGTGGTGGGAGGAGAGAGGTGGTGGAGGTGGTGGAGCGGTGTTGTTGTTGGGTGTGCTGCGGGGGTGGAGGGAGGAGTGAGGTGGTGGAGATGGTGGTGGTGCGGTGGTGGGGGGAGGAGAGAGGGTGTGGTGCGGTGGTGGAGATGGTGGTGGTGCGGTGGTGGTGGGAGGAGAGAGGTGGTGGTGGTGGTGGAGATGGTGGTGGGAGGAGAGAGGTGGTGGTGGTGGAGATGGTGGTGGAGGAGGATGGTGGTGGTGGAGGATGGTGGTGGAGGAGGTGGTGGTGGATGGTGGTGGTGGAGGAGAAAGGTGGTGGAAGGAGAAAGGTGGTGGTGGGAGGAGGAGAGGAGAAATGGAGGAGAAGTGGTGGAGGAAATGAGGTGGTGGAGGAGATATGGTTTTTTTAGGCTTTTAGCGACGGATAGATCTAGATCTATCCGTCGCTAACTTTTTTTTTTTTTTCGGCTATAGCGGATAGATCTATCCGTCAAGAGTTTTTAGCTTGACGGATAGATCTATCCGTCGCTAAATTTTTTTTTTTCTTGGTCAGCTTCAGAGCGACGGATAAACTTATCCGTCGCTACGACAGTTTATCTGTCAAGAACGGGCGACGGATAGAATCCGTCGCCCGTTTGGCGATCCGTTACTGAGGGCGGATAAAATCCGTCGCCTTTTCCGTCATTCTGTGAGAATTCTTGTAGTGTTTAGTCCCTCTGATTTGTACAATAACATTTCAGTCAAAAATCTTATTTTCGTGTTGACCAGCAAAATAATAATTTTCCACCTGGATAATTGAAGTGTGACGTGGAAAATGAGTGCTCTGTTGGACCAATGCGTAATAGAATATACAAGGGATCAATATGTTATTAAAATATTCTCCTGAATTTGAAAAATTAGTCGTTATGTGTCTTTATTCTTTATTTATTTTTATTTTTTGCTCATCCGTTATTTGTCTTTTTAGCGTGTCTCTTTAAACTCTTTTTTGGTTTATTTTGAATCATGAACAACTTGAGATTTATTGCTTTTGCTTACTTCACTAGAAATATAGGGCTACACAACCATATATTATATACCGATTAAACCCATATAGTATTTTGATCTATACGTTCCTCAGTCACCCCAGTCACCCCGTTAGCCATGTCAAAAAAATTGTCTCAAATGCATATAAATTATCAATTTACTGTAGGATCACATTGTCTTCTTCAGGACATTCAAATAATTACTTGCTGGTAAAAGATCTTGTAAAACAGACTTTGCAATCTTCATCAAAATTAACTTAATTAGACCAACAATCATTGCAGATAGGTAATTTGTTATTGGTGCAAATTACGTATGTATTCATGGCCAATAATTTACACCACAGTATTTGAACAATCACCATTGCTTATTCGGATCATAATTGTGACACCCCACGTACCTTGGTACTTTTTATCCTTACATGATTTATTAGTGTTACTTTATTTGTCTCGAAGTATATTAGAATTATTTGAGTATGTTGTTGAAGTTTGTTTTAAAAGTTTATTATTTGTTTTAGAAGTCAATATAATTTGTCAGTTTGTAATATGTGTGGTTATTTATTTTGTACTTTCATGAAAGAAGAGAAATTATTTTTGGTGTATTTTTCCTACTTAAAAATTTGATTATTTATCCTTTAATTTGTTGGTATAATTATTTAAAATTATTATTTGATAGTCATCTTTTAAATTTATCTTTATGAATGATTAATGTGACAAGACTTCTTTTTAATTTTTAACTTAATAGAAGTCTTTATTTGTAGCTTTATTGTTGAAATATGTAAGAGTCTTGATTGATGATTTATGTGAAGAGCTTTTATTTTAATTCATTAATTCAATAAATGGTAACTACTTGTGTGTTTTGATTAATTTAAAATGTGAAGAGTCACTTTTTAATTATTTAATTTAAATGCATGTCTTTATGTGTGTGTGGCTCTCTTAATGTTTAGAAATTAAAGTGTTATTTTATATTCATATATTTCAAAATACAAGAGTTTGGTAACTTGAGGTTTCTTTAATGAATAAAATATTTTTATTTCTTTTTCATGTTACGGTACGAAAGGTCACTTGTAATGTCGAATGTTTCATGCTATGTTTTAGCTATGTTTCGATCAACCTTCTGTTTTTATTTTCATTTGTCTTTTATGTTTATTTTTATGTTACTTATGCATGTCTAAGTGTAATATTGAATATGCATGTTCAATATTTTGAGTTTAGTTATTACATTTGCATGTCTAATTGTGAGTTTATTTTAATTGCTCTAAGTGTTGCATTTTTTTTGTGTGTCACATTTTATTTTTGTATACAATTGACCCTATGTGATACCAAAAACGTTTTTGAGCTTTTTCCCAAGTAAAATCTGATAATTTATCGTTAGTTATTGTGTTTAAATGTTGAGGAAAAAAGTGAAAGGTCTCTCTTTAAATTGCCCTTTATTGTTGGTTTTATCATGAGTTTTAAGTGCAATTTAAGCCATTTAAATTGCCATTTATTTTTAACTCTTCAACTCTTTCACCTTCCCTAAATCTACCCTATAAATACCCTCTTTTTCCAGCCCTCATTTGTCCAAAAACATTTTGGGCATTTTCTTCAAATAAAAACTTCAAGTACTAGTCTCTTATTTTCAAGTTTGTAGCAAGTTCTTCTTGCAAGTACTTTCATAATTCTTGCTCTTCCTAACCTTCAAATGTGAGTGTTCTACAAAACTATATATATGTATTATTTTCAAAACCTGGAAGGTATTTTAATATGTTTTCAACTTATATGTAAGTAATGCATGGTTTCCAAAACGCATGTTCTATTGCATAAAAACCAAATCACGAAAGAATTTTAGCATGCTTCCCCTGATTTTGAAAGATTGACGGTTCAATAAAGATACGTACGTTTGGTTCAGGTTAATTGGCTTGTAGTTTGGTCAGTTGTGTCTGGCGAGCTACCTGTCGGTTTCCTTTGCCCATTCCCTTTAAATCGAGTGATAGAAGCCTTCACTGATTTAGTTGGGTCGTAGAATTCCACCCATGTACCATGGCAGGGTCCTGACTGGATAGTTTGATCGATTATCAGGGAGACATAAGGCCTGTTTTACTGTGGGGTTATAAGGAGCGGTATGAAATAATATTTTTCCGAAAAGTACATGTTATTGAAAGTATTTTCTATTTTATGTTCTTCAATGTTTATTATTATGATCTTAATGAAAACTTCTCACGAAAATCTTTGAACACTCATTGAGGTTTTTCTCACACTTGTTTTTATTCCCTTTCTTGTAGGTGAGATGGCGGCGAAGAATGACAGACCGATAAACTCAGCAAACTAAGTGTGTAGTTGGGATTTGGGATTTTTATCAATGAAAATAAAGTTCTTTTGTGTATTTCAAAAACTCATGTCATTTCCCGTTATATTGTGTATCTTTAAAGACAAGAATGTTGAAATCTTGTGGTTTTATTTGCTGAATAAAATATATTTTTTATTCCAGCAACTGTGAACGAAAGGTTGTCTCTAACTTCCCATGTTTCACTAAACGTTTCGGCTCTGCTTTCGCCTGATGTCCCGACTGAAATTCACTTCTTTTAAAAACCTAAAAGTCGGAGCGTTACAATAATAGCTTACAATTCACTAATGAAGCGAAGAATGTTGTTGTTCGAAAGTTCACGAAATTGTCATGAACTATGTGTAAACTACATATGTATATTTAAATTATTTATTGATCTTTCGAAGCCTAAGACAATGGAATTGTGAGTATGCAGGGATTAGTTATAATTCTTAACATAGCTACTCTAATTTCGAAATATATTTCCACAATTCATGTAGTCTAAGATCAAACATAACTAAAAGCAAACAAATGAATCAATTTGGTGGAAAATATATGCACACGACACAAGTTTTACATTTTCCAGGGGTTAACCTCCAAACTATACTTCCACACAATAATGTTCCTCGCACTTGACACGATTTTTTTCCCTTTAACCGGACTGTTGAACAACTCTAGAATCTTGACTAGATGAAGCTATACCTATCCAAAAAAAAAAAAAAAAAAAAAGGAAACAAATTTCAGATTGTGCATGCTTAAATGGACCAAAAAGAACCTTAAATTGGCAAAACGATTCCTCTAATAACGACTAATTTTTTTAAATTTAGCAGCATATTTTAATTACATATTAGTTCATAATATATTCTATTCACTACAAGAATTCCCATGTTTAGCCACGGTAAGTTAGCGACGGATTTTATCCGTCGTTAGCTAGCGACGAATCGATCCGTCGCTAGCTCTAGCGACGGATAAAATCCGTCGCTAACTCTAGCGACGGATAGTCGTATCCGTCGCTAAATATAGCGACGGATACGACTATCCGTCGCTAGAATAGTTGACCAAAATTTAAAGAAAAAGAAAAAAGAAATTAAAATAAAAAAAAAACAGAAAATGAAAATCTAGCGACGGATACGACTATCTGTCGCTAACACTAGCGACGGATAGTCGTATCCGTCGTTGAATAGCGACGGATAAATCTATCCGTCGCTAGAACCCTAAAAACCGTAATATAACACCCCCACACAGCCACCATTCCCCATTTTTCCATCTCCCACCACTTCCACCACCACCACTCCACCGCCCCACCATCGATCCACCACTGCCTCTCCTCCACCGCCCCACCTCCATCGCACCACCACTTCCACCACCATCGATCCACCACTGCCTCCTCCTCCACCGCCCCACCTCCACCTCCTCCTCCACCGCCCCACCTCCACCGCACCACCATCGCACCACCACTCCACCACTGCCTCCACCGCACCACAATCGATTCACCACTGCCTCCTCCTCCAACATCCTCCTTCCACTGCACCACCATCTATCCGTCTCCTCTTCGACAACCACTCCCATCTTTCAACCACCACCAAATCGGACAAGACGGATCTGCTCCGATCCAACTCCATCATCTCCGATCTGCTCCGATCCACCTCCGATTGAATTTAAATATTGTATTATATAAAATTTTCGATTTTGTATAATCATTTAAATATTGTATTGTATTATTGTATATTGAATTTTGTATTATTGAATATTGTATAAAATTTTCGATTTATTGTATAATCGTATTGAATATTGTAGTTTCAATTTGTCCGATTTAAATATCAACCGTATTATTGTCCGATTTGAATATTGTAGTTTCGATAAATCAAGATCTTGTTCGATTTATTATATTCGTATTCGAATTTTGTATTCGTATACGGATTTTATTTTTTTTTTAAAAAAAATTGCTATTTTGGCGACGGATAATTTATCCGTCGCCAAAATAGCATAATTTTTTTTTAAAAAAAACTTAAAATCTGCTTTTAGCGACGGATAATATCCGTCGCTAATTCGCTAAATCCGTCGCGAATTAGCGACGGATAACTATCCGTCGCTAATTCGCCTTAGAGACGCCCGTCATTAAGACGGGCGTCTATCCGTCGCTAAGGCCGTCGCTAAGGCCTTAGCGACGGATAAGTCCGTCGCTAAACCCCTGTTTTTTTTTGTAGTGATTATAGATTAGTCCAACGACTAGTGTAACAACTGGTTGCTTCAATAAATTTATTACATATTGGTCCAGCCACCAAATTAGAAGGAAAAGTAGAAACAAAGAAAAAGGTGAAAATCATTTTCCTAATTATCCACGTCACTATTTGTCTGCCACGTAGAAATCACCCTTTCACTTTTGGTTCAAAATGTAATTGATTTATGAAACTTGTCCTACGATGTTATTGTTGAAAATGGAGGGACCAAAGTGAGCGACCCCTGTTTATTTGGGGGATCTGGTGTAATTTTCCTTTTTTTAAAAAACAAATAAGAGGATTGAGGAGGGATTTGCATAGTATCCAACACCTGTCCTTTTATGTAGTGTGCACGAAACCATAAAATCCAAAGTTTATCCGATTTAGCATGAATAGCTCAAGTTGTTGCCCCGACTATTGTCAGTTGATATGTCGACATGTGACACGTGTCCATTGCTCTCTATCGTCCTCAACCACTGCTCTCCATCGCCCTCAACTATTGATCTCCATCGCCCTCAACTGCTACTTGTTACTATATTTAGAAATATAAACTTTTCCACTATTTTTTAATAAAAAATAATTAAACACATATCTACATATACATTTATAATTTATAATTATACACATTAAAATTATAATTACAAACAAATATTCACAGTTGTAAAAACATTGAAATTGGATGAACCCTAACTTAAATTTTGATTTTAATTGAAAGATTTTAATTTTTTAATAGGGGTATTTATAATATATAAAAATGATTTTTTTTTGTTTTAATATATTTAAATAGTTTAAGGAGATATAGACGGTTAGAGCAACACGTAGTGAGTGTAACACCTCGTGCGACACGAGCGACACCCCATGGCACTACTTGGTGCGAAAGGTAGCAAATTATTTGATCTCCACCGTTAAATTTTTAATCTAATGGATCAAAATAGGTGACTGAAGTTAGTCAGGGCGACACCTCGACTGACGATAGAAACCCCAAGTAACTTAGTCATTGCTACTTTATACATTGAAAGTAACGACACGTTTGGTATCGGGTATGGACGAAGACAAAAACCCATTCCAAGGCACTATTTTATTTCTGGAGAATGATTTTTCATAAAGGGCTCAGTAGAAGGCAATGTTGAGTTTGGTTTGGCAGGCCTAGTGTTGGACCAATTTTTAAGGCCCAATTCGACTTGTGTTTGGTTCGCGTTGCCAAACCCAACAGCATGTCCAAGTCCGTGGATTTACCATAAAGCCCCTACTGTACACAGGGGAAATGATGTTTTACCCCGGTCTCAATTGGAAATGACGAATACTTGAAAACATGAACCCTAATCCGGAAACCATAGTGGAAAACGGCCAGTGCAAGATAAAATTACACCCAAATATAAATTAATCAGTATACTGGAGTTAAGAAGAATGTTTTACCTCTTAGTCGAAGTCGGTGGAAGATTCTTCAAGTGTTAACGCCAATTTTTTCCCCTCTCAGACATGCCGCTTTTTTTTTCACCTTCTTGGACAGCTTTTACCCAGATGCGAAATGAATGGGTAATATGTAGCTCACAAGGACAAATTTGGCATAAACGTTCGCGCGAATTGACGAATTACACGAATTCATCTGACGTGGACTCGTTCCACATTTCAGTTTGTCTACAAAACCCCCCTTTTTTTGGGCTTGAGTTTTGGACCTTGGCCTGCCACGTAGACCACTCCAGCCAATGAGAAGCCTGCCCGATTTTTTTGGGCCGGTCAGGTGCCCCACTTAAGCCCAATTGCTAAATAAACCAAACAAAAAAATGGGCTTCCGTAACCCAGTAAAACCGGTCCATTAAGCATACCAAACGAGCTGTAAGTGGGTGATCCATGCCCACCCTCATCATACAGAATCCCAAGAAATGGATGACTTTTTACTGTCAGCTGAAGCACAGGTCCACAAAAACTTTCCACATATGCCCTCAATAGTCTTCATTACCTTCTTAGGATAAAGAAAGATTTGCCCCCAGTGTTGAACTGCATATAAAACACTATGCACCAACTGAAGTTTGCCATAAGAGAGTAACTTAGCAGTCCAATTAGTGATTTTAGGCACCATATTTTCCAACTAAGGCTGATATTGCAATATAGATAATCTCTTGGCATTGTGAATAATTCTAAAGATATCTGAGAGTAACTGAAGATATATGATAAGGACATTTGGTTAGGGATATTGCAATATAGATATCTCTTCTTCATCTGGAAGCTGTTAATAATCAATGGACTGGTAAGGGAAAAAACTCACCTGCCACGGTTTACGATTCGGTTCACCTGATAGGGAATGTCGTTTAGATTTTTGAAAAAAACTGTTGAGAATAACACTGAAAATTCAATCAAATATTCTTAATTAGCAATTTACAAGATTTGATTGAATCTTCAATGTTATTCTCAACAAAAACCTCATGTACCGCCTGCGTACTTCCCCGGTGCATGTCTATGTTGTTATGTTATACAGATTCTACTCTTGTTTTCTCTCATGGCAACCCGTCTGTGAAATTCACTTGAGAGCTTACATTTCATTTTTCCGTTGTAATCTCTGATTAATTTTTCAAGACAAGTACGGTTCATTAATAAATTCATGCTTAAGCTATCTCTTTTAGTGGAATCAACTTCATGTTTTAACTTAAAACCTTATTACATAGTAGAATTTGTTTTATTAAAATGACATTGTGTCTTAAAATAAATGTATAAAATTTTATTTTACATGTGCATGAATTTTAAAATGATGCTGAAAAATTAAAACACAAGTTAAATTAAATTTTGACTCGAAATAGTATTCAAATAACAACACAATAAAAATGAGAATGAAAATAAAACTAAATATAAAATGTAAAATTATAAGAAACACAAATTAATCTTAAAATGAGTCAAATGACAACACAATAAAAAGAGAATGAATATGTTAAAGTGCCCGTTTGGTTTGAAATGAGATATTTCATTTTGCAAAACTGGATTATTCGACCCATTTAAGTAATTGGATTATGTTTGGGGGTTTTCGCCTAAAAATCTTGTTTGATTGGACTATACGAATTGGATTACTTTCAATAAAATTCAGTTTGGTTCTGAATTGATTTTCGATTATTCAGTAGGATAAAGCAAAGTGGAATTACTTATATACCTCTATGTTTTTCCACTTATTATATAAAATCGAGTTTGATTTCCAATTTGATTTAGTGAAAATTACATGTGAGCATAAATTTGGGGAGCAAATTTTTACCACCTTCATGTGTTTAATCAGGAAATTCTGAATTTTTGGTCTTATGAATTTCGTATACAATATTATCCGAAAATCTTTAAAATTATTGCATCCATAGTTACGTTGCCATTGTTGATAACTTTGACATCGATTTTTAGTTTATATGAATTGACCGTTAAAATTTAGTTTATAGATTTTATTTCTAATCTGTGTAATAATTATCTTAACGAAATACATATTTCCTTGTAAGATCGATGTTTCATATGAGTGGAATTTATAATTCCATATTTTACACCTAACTTAAGTGGCTATCCAGTTCACATAACCACCAACCTTAATAATTTTTCATCTTGTCTTGTTATTATGATTATATAAGATAACTAGTAAACACATACGCAACAATGAAAAAACGGCAAGAGAAGTGTCAAATTGTAACCATACAAAATAAAATCCTTTCAATCAAACCGCATAAATTGAGAATGACAAACATTTTGAATATTAATACTGAAATTATATCTTTTTTTATTTAGAAAATAATCATCCATTAAAATTTAATCAGTCCCCAACCGGGAATACAAACGGTAACTCAGATCCACCATGACTATCATCTAGACAATGTTTAGCAAGTAAATGAGCTAAGACATTACAAGTTCTGGGAATAAAATGAAAACTGATAGAAAGAAAATTTGGACATGAGTGTTTGATTTCATCCAATAAAGCCCCTCTAGAGAAAGAGAAGGAGAAGTACTCTGTAGCAATTTAATCACATTGAGGCAGTCCCCTTCCACCATAACTTGCTGAAAATTCATATCCTTTGCAACCTGTACCGCCAAAAGTGCTGCATACATTTCTGCAACTTCAGGAAATTGGATATTTGTGACCCATTTCCTCCTCCAAGCTAAAATCTGACCGTCACTATCACGCACCACAACACCTAGACCTGCCCCTGCTGGCTGACGGGAGATAGCAGCATCGAACTTCACTTTAACATACGCAGCAGGTGGTGGACACCATACAGCAACGCTGTCAGGTAGTCTGGTTTGTGATGTAAGAGTTTGCTCTATCATGGTGTCTCATTTATAATTATCTCGTAGCTGTTTTATCTAGATATCCTAATCAATTGGTTGGTTTAGATAAGTATAGATCCCTAACTGAACGTATCTTGATGGGAGATACGTTATTATAAATAAGACTATGGGTCTGGTCCTCTCTCTACCACTTATGATAGTCTCCATCACTCAATATTCTATCACACTTACGTTGGTAACCAAGAGAGAAACCAGAGCACCCACCATGGCTAACCAACATCCAGGCACGTGAGATTATCTGTATTCTAAGATCTATTCTTATGTTATAATCTAACATGTGAAAATTGATATCTGGCTTCCCGGAAGCTGGCCAAATACCGCTGTACAAACAGAACAGACTCCATAGGTTCATAAGTGATATTATCATGCACCTTCTTATTTCGATTACTCCAAAGACTCCAACAGAGGCCAACAAACAATTCGAACTCCGCATCAGTAGCATTCTTACGAATCCCTGTAATCCAATCAACAACATTCGGCTCATTAACATTTAGTACATGAACATGAATCGAAGAAAGTGCCCACACCAAAGAAGTGACAATCATGCAAAACATGGAAAATAGATTCAGGTCCCGATTCACAAACTGGACACACATTAACAATCTCAATCCCCCGACGTTGCAAACAATCAAGAATGGGTAAAGAATTTCTACAAACACGCCACAAAAAAACCTTAATCTTATTTGGCAAATTTAAACTCCAAATCCAGTTCCAGTTTTGGCTTTCCGGCAGCCTACTACTTTGACCGTGCCGATTTCTGAAATTCTGTGATTGCTGATACCTGGCCAAGTGGTAAGCTGTTTTGACTGAATAATGAGTTAATGACCATGATTAGAATAATGCCACACACTGAAATTATATCTCCATCCCCCATAATTTCACTCTGTAACGTTTACATCAAGTACTATTGTAAAATATTTAATTTTCCTAAATAATAGTATAAGGGATTCATATCCCATTTATAATGTGTACACTTGTATAAAATTTTCCCATATAATGTTAAATGAGTTCGTGGTTAAAGAAGAACCAAAATGTTAACGACCAATAATTTATGCAGTGTGGATGGGTGGATCTAGAATTTGGAGTCTGGATGGATCAAATTATGTATATGAGATAATTTCGAATGTGAGAAGAAAATGTTAAAATTACAAATTTATTAAATATAAAAATAATTTTTGAATGTTTTTAAGAGGAGACGAGTGGCAAGCTGAGACACTCCGTACCTAAGAGGTCACGGGTTCGATCCCCGAAATGGGTGATTAATCTATATATATTTAAAAGATCAGTTTTTATTCTGAAAGTTAGCTATAGAACTTTGCTCTCAAATCATTGTGAGAATCTCTTTGAATTAATTTGATTTTTCTAAAAAAAATACAAGAAAATTATAAAGAAGGTAAGTATTCAACTCCAATCCGTCACGCGTTTTCTTCACTTCAACTTGAACTAATTATGGACAATATCACTTAAATGAATAAGATTCCTTAAAATCTCAAACATCATAATAAATCCCTCTTAATTCGGTACATAGTTAGCCTAATTATAGTTATTTTAAATAATTCATACAATAATGATACGATAAATATTTTGGCAATATACACAAACGCATCTATATATATATGAATTGTTATTCTAATATCTAGCTATAGGACTTGAAGCAAGAATGATTGTGGGATTTTCTTGAATTATTTGGTATTAAATAATTCAAAATAATTATATATAAGGTAAGAATCGATTTTGATTTGATTATTTCGAAAAATGCATATTTTAAATCTGATTTTAATGTGAACATGTATTTGAATGATTTTCAATAAGTCAATAACCCAAACGTAATATAGTGTGCCAACTTGGAATGTGATGGTATGATTTTCATTACATTGAGTTTATCAATCTAATTTATAGAAAAAAAATCTAGAAAATAGATGGATCCACTGATTTTGCAGATTTTAGATTTTTAATCGTATATATTTGTTTGACTTGGTTGCCTTAATATATTCAATCAAATAATACAAAACTGAAAATTATAGTACATGCCTAATTTGCTTATACTAAGAGAGCACTATAAATAAGCATATACACAAAGAAATTTACAGAAGTGATAATCTTTCTTCACCAAAATCCTACATCCATATACTCCAGTCCATTTTCATACCCAAAAATCTAATGGCAGAGACCAACATGAGTTTCCGACCCTTCTTTTACGAGGTAGTTAAGAAATGCACATTTTGCATCATATACTAATTTATAACGTTCGTTCTTATTCAAATGCAGCCAGAAGGAATCTGTTTCCATCAACAAGTATCCTCAATTTAATCGAATATCGATTAGGATGGACTCTCCAAGAACCTTACCACCGTATGATAATGATATATGTTATAATATCCCACATCGCTTGTGAGAGAATCATACAAACAACATATAACATATAAGTTGGATAACCCTCTCCCCTTAACAAACCCAAAGAGGCTATTATAGAGCCGACTAATCACGACCTACCCGTGAGGGAATGTGTTAAAATATCCCACATCATTGAATAGACATGCAAACAATATATAAGGTGGATAACATTCTCCCCTTAATAAGGCCTTTTAAGGGGATGATGGTCCCTATTAATAATATAGCACTATGATTTCTCCATATTTCATATGCTTATTTATGACCGGTAAGTTTTCTTTCTTATATATATGTCAGAAGGTACCTGTCAAGAGATGTACATATTATATCATATACTTAGCTGGAACAAAAAACTTATCATACTGCGAGGTTGTTAAGAAAATGTATATTCGTCATCATCTTATATGTACAGATTCGTTAATACTAATTTATAATGTTCTCTCTTAATTTCATGAAATATTTATTATGATAGACTCTGACCAAGAATCTTACTATCGTATGGTAACGGTATAACACTATGATTTCTCTATATTTCATACGTTATTTATAATTGGCACGTTTACTTTCTTATATATTATGTTGAGGGTAAAGTTTGTACTACAAGAGAAGAAGGAATAAGAAGAAAAAGTTTAAAACATGAGATTGTGTAAAACTAAAATTGGACAAAATAATGGAAGATATGAGAATATATGGGCATTGGGTCAGAGTCAGACAACTGCGCCAACTGCGCCAGACAGGAAGAAATTACGAGAATACTTATTTCGTTAACAATATAGACGTTTTGATTAATGACATTGATGATTTTATTGATACATAGACCGTCTCTAGATAAATTATCTAGAGACCGTATTTCATAAGACTTTGTGAACTAGAAAATTTATATTTGCATCGAAATCTATAATATCTTGTTTCATATAGTATAACAAAATGACATTAATCAAAACATGAGGATGAAAAATAAAAAAGTAATATTTCATTTAGAGGCAAATTCGATGAAGACATTAAGGTTTTGTTCTCTTCGTCTGAATAAAATTGAACTCAACTGATCTGAACTGAACTTATTTGTAATATAAAAAACAACTAAGTAAATTTGAACTGATCTGATCTTAAATGAAATTAATGGTTTTTCAGATGAAAAGAGAGTCTAAGACTATATTTGAGAATATAGATACCGACATAGTATGAAAATCAACTTCTACGGTGATCTCACTAAGCTAATCAAGGTACACCAGTTGAAGGCTAAATTTTCAAATGAGCAAATTTTAATTTTAATAACTAGCCGACATTTAATAGCTAACAGGAAGGCTATTGCCTTTGACTTTGAACAGTGAACACTTAGCAATACAATAAAATTTTATTAATACGTTGATTTCATTTAATAATAAACTAGCATAGTTCTATTATTATCAGGATTTTCATTATCACCCTAAGCATTAAAGAGAAGGATGATGGTGGTGCAGGAGTCCAACACAAAGGCTATTGTTAAAGAGAAGACCTACTCTATCAAGTGGACTAAATTTTAATTTAGCCATTTCTTTTTCTTAGGAATTTATTGATCATCTGCTTTATTTTTTTTTTTTCCATTATAAGTTTGATTCTTTTTACTTCGAATTTATAGTTTTATAAGCTCAAAATTCAAACTTGAGAGAGAGGTTGCAAATACATACAAGCATGCGACTTAAATTGACCGGGTTTTTATTAGTAACTCAATTTTAATTGAATTGTGAAAAATTGTGTTTTTGCTACAGGTTAAATTTTATAGTTTTATAGGGTTGTTGTGTAATAGTGAAGTAATGTGCGTAAGAGTTTTAAGATTATTTTATTAATTTTAATGCTATTTGATTGGTTTAAGGTTGTCATAATAAATGAAAAAGTAAAGTGTGATAAAAAGAGTAGGTAAATAGATAATTGAATTGTGAATAGTTGGTGGATTAAAAACGGGTACAATTCAATTCAATTAAAATTGACAACCAAGATTAAAATGACAACTCGATTGAAACCAGACTTTAATCCGAAGCTAAAAAGTCTTTGATGGTCTAATTATATCAGTATATGAATTACACAACTATTAGGAATAAAGATCACACATTGTAGATTTTTGTCGTTTGGCTTCACCTCTTGCCTCCCCTCTCACCAGTTTTCCTTTCTTCATTCTCTATCTACTATTTTATTTTGCATGAGTACTCTTATTTATTCTTTATCTTCTAAATTATACTACTTTTATCCTAGAACAAATATCATCTTTCCTTCCGGACAAGAAGAATTAAGAGAAATAATAAATATAGTGATAAAATTTGATTTGTATTTGTGGTTTCAAATAATCTATCTAATATATTAAGCAAAAAAAATTTTGAGCCATTTTAGAGTGTCCACATCATATAATTATTTGGCAAATCCCTATTCTCTCATTGGTCCATTTTTTAGCCTGGTTGTTAAATTATTTTATTTTGATTGGTTGAAGTTTTTTAATGTGTTGATGTGTTATGATCTTTCCAAAATCGGACCTAATGTGTTGAGTACAAATTTATTCATTGTTTTAGTAAGTAGTAAATCATCCGTCTGTTTATTTATTTTGGTCTTAAACATGGAAATAAACATTCCACGATTACTAAATTAAATTAATTCTTATATAGTATTAAGTAAGGTAATTAAAATTCCAGGGCTAATGACTCGCTTAGTTTCCAGGTCTTAAAGCTGACAATTATTTATGAGGATCTATATTTGTTTAAATTATTCTAATAGTAGTCAATTCTTTCACTCAAATTTGTAGTATCCATTCATAATACCTACCTCTTATTTTAAAGTCCCGTTTATCAATATCTTATACTTCCTCCGTTTCAGTAAAAAGTAAAACAATTTTGATTTGCACAATTTTTAAGAAAAAATGTGATCCCAAAAATTATGTGGTTAAGAATGAGTTTGAGATATTAATTCAGTGGAAAAGTACATGTGGGCCCAAAAATGTGGTTAAAAATGAATTGTATTATAGAAGTAATTTCCATAAAAGGAAATGTAACACTTTTAATGAAACTCCCAAAACGAAAAATTGTTTCACTTTTACAGAAACGAAGGGCAGTATGTAATATTGCACCATAAAAAAGGTACTCGAAGTTTTAGAAATGTAAATATCGTTAAGCTTCAAGATCAATTCAAATCGAAAGTAGTGTGGAAAAAGAAACAAGGTACTAGAAATTTTAGTATGTTACTCCCTCCGTTCCGGAGAACATCATACATTAGTGTTGGCGGTATTTTTATGTGAAAAGTTAAAGTCATGATAAAATATTTAAAATGTGGGAAAATTTATACTTTTATTGGCAAAAATGTATCTTTTGTATGTAAAGTTGAGATTTTTATTATTTGTTTGTGGGATAGCTTCCTTTTATAGTGATGCATGAAGTTCTATGAGACGACTAAAAATCACAAATATATGAAGTTCTGTGGGACGGAGGGAGTAATACAATTCAAATCATAGAAAATTTTGGAAGTGATTGTTTTATCATAGAATAATGAAACTTTACTTCCAAAATTTTAAATATATAATTTAATTGTACATTTTACATTTACGGTTTAAGATTAAATCGTTGTCAAAGTTGAATAAAGTTGATTGCAAAAAGTCAAAATGAGACATTTGGTCTGGGACGGAGGGAGTACAATATAGAATCATCATCATATCATATAGATTTTTACAATCCGAATAAGCTCGATATTCGCTAAGCTTCATAAATCAATTTGCATTAGATCTTTCCTTAGTCCGATTTCATACCTTAGGTAATGTTAAAACGTAGGATCCCGGATTGGTACTTGAGACAAGATCAATAGACAATGTTGCCAACAATGTCGTTCAACAATGTCTTCAACACAGTAAACAAAAGACAGCGGAAGAATATGAATGAAACTTATATTACCAAGCCAACATATATAAATATGTTGTGGCTACTTTAGGCAAAATATCTACTGACTGGAAAAGTAGATCTAATCAACTAGGTTTAATACAATCACAGATGATTGATTAAACAACCAAAACTAGCCCTAGAAGAACTAACAGTAAAAGCTATTCTAGGTCGATGTTTGAAAGAGTTATTCTAACAATGAATACTCTTAAACAAACTCCAAAGCTAGCAGAAAACAAGAAGCCTAAACTCTTTAATAAAATCTTGGTAGACCACACAGAAAGGCATCCTGATTGCTCGGCTGAATCCTTGTATATATACTTGAGATATCGACGGCTTCCATCCAAGTCGAAAGGCAATAGGATCTCAGCAAAGGCAATTTCCTTTTTCTTGTTTTCTTCAATATACGCATAGAAGGAATTTTCCATATTTTGATTCTTCATAAAATATATTCCTTCTTGCTTTCTCCACAAGTTGTTCTTTTTCCTTAAATCATCTCTTGTTCGATTTGTAAATTCTTCCAGTCCAAGTTTCCTGTCCAATGTGCTTTGTTCTTGATGTTGACTGCAATGTTATATCTTCAATGTTATGCCAGCATTGAATTCTATCCTGTCACAATGTTATACAACATTGGTAGTCCTGCAGCTTCACAAACAACAACAACAAACACAAACTTGGAACTGATTATTGAAAGACAAGATTATCAAAACACAAGTGCGTACTGCACTTTCAGGTAAGATAATCAGACTATGAAAAAGATGAGGGCTTTCGCTTTTCTTACCACATGAGAATTGGAAAGTACTTTCACAATTGTGAAATTTTAGTAGGAAAGAAGCTAAGAATTTACTTGGTAATTTTAGTAAAAATTATCTGATTGAAAAAAGTAGAGATGAATCTGGGCTGGGCCGTGCTACTTTGGGAATGATGTGAAGCTAATTGAAATGGCAAGTGTGACTTTTATGAGTATAATGTTTACCCTAACAATCATAATTCGCCGTCGATATAGTGATGCAAAAAATCTATCTAATATATTAACCTAAAATCTATCTATCTAAAATTTTAATTATATAATTTAATTGAACATTTTACAGTTACGGTTTAAAATTAAATCTTAGTCAAAGTTGAATAATGTTGACTGCAAAAAGTCAGAATGAGACATTTGGTCTGGGACGGAGGGAGTACAATATAGAATCATCATCATATCATATAGATTTTTACAATCCGAATAAGCTTGATATTCGCTAAGCTTCATAAATCAATATGCATTAGATCTTTCTTTAGTCTGATTTCATACCTTAGGTAAGATAATCAGACTATGAAAAAGATGAGGGCTTTCGCTTTTCTTACCATATGAGAATTGGAAAGTACTTTGACATTTGTGTAATTTTAGTAGGAAAGAAGCTACGAATTTACTTGGTAATTTTAGTAAAAATTATCTGATTGAAAAAAGTAGAGATGAATCTGGGCTGGGCCGCGCTACTTTGGGAATGATGTGAAGCTAATTGAAATGGCAAGTGTGACTTTTATGGGTATAATGTTTGCCCTAACAATCATAATTCGCCTTAATTCATGTGTCCATGGTACATGCCAATTCGTTCGATAAATTCTAAAATGTAATCCTTCATTTTGTCTTCATATAAATGTTAGTATAATTTACTTTAAAATTACCTTTAAGGTCGAACTCGAATATAAATTGCTCTTAAATTACATCAGACAAAAAAAAAATAAAAAATAAAGTGATATTAAGAATGTTTGGTAAGTGTAGTGTGTTAGGAATATCTGTTTAGATTTTGATCAGCAACCTAATGACTTATCTTAGCTCAGAAAGGTGAATAGTACTCTTAGTTCACTTGAACACTGTAAAAGAGGAAACTCACTAAGTATGATAGTCTAGCAAATCTTGTATAGGATGTTAGGTCTCAAAATGTAATTTTTATTTTCTGAAGAAGACCAAGAAGAAGGCATCCAACAGGAAAAGATCAACAGTTTTTGAAGATTTGATGACTGCACAAGATTGCTGAAGACATGGGTTTTCCAGAAACCAATGACCATATATCTTGAAGAAACAAGTGTTTTGAAACACACGAGTTGCAAAAGATATCTGAGAATAAAAGGTTTCTGAGACAAGGAAAGTGCCCACATATATCTACACTCAGATACCTTGGACATAAAATATGCTTCTGAAAAAGAAACATATTATAACAAGTTGTTTAAACAAATGGTATCTGGAGCTATGATGATCTCTGGAAAAGAACATGCAAAGTTTCAGAAAAATCTGTTTGTATAAAGACCTCTGATACCATGCATAGTTCCGTTGGCACTACAAGACAAAATATAGTACAGTGCATTAAATGCATGTAGTAAATGTCTCGAACAAAACGGTAGCTTCAAGAAGAAGACAAACACTCTGATACTATATTCAGATATCAATAGTTTGAATTTGATTTAAGCCTAACGGATACTATTCAAACGGCACTCAAATTCATCTATAAATATCAAACACTTAGACTGCTTGAAAAGACACACAGAACTTAGAACACTGAACTTACATTGAATACTCTCACAAGCTCTCTCAAGCAAACTACTTACCTTCAAGCTTTCTGTTGCGACCAAAGCTCTTGATTCTAAGTAGCACAAAATTTCTAAGTGTCCTGATCCTTAACGGGCATTGTTATCTGTGAAAGAGCTGAACTAAGATTTCATATCTAAGCTTCATTCTCTTTAACACTTACCATAGACTTGGGTCAGTAGAGAACAAGATACCATACATTGCAAAAGTGTATTAAGTATACTTGATTCACAGAGCTATCTGAATAACTGAACAAGTTATTAAAGAAGCTCACCTGACAAACAAACCTAAAACCAACACCATATACGGCGTGGAGTACAGGAAGCATTTAGTTTGATAAACTAAGGAATAACTCTAAGGTTGCTGAGCACAGGAAGTACTTAGCTAGGGAAGCTAAGGAATAGCTCAAAAAGGTTTCTGAGTACATGAAGTACTTGGCTGTGGAAGCCGGGGAATAACTTAGGGGGAACACTTGGTTGGGAACCTAGTGCTTTTAGGAATCTAAGAAAAGATATCTGTAAGGTTACCTCATTTATCTTAGTGGATTCTAGGTCTGAGAAAGACCGAAGTGGATTAGTTGAAGGATTACGCCACCTTCAGATACCACTATAAAAAGACGTGTTATTTACTTTCTGCAGTTTATTACTTGTTTTACTTATATTGCAAAGTACTCACACTTATTTTGCTGAACACGTGCACTTATCTCAGAAGTCTTCCGCTCTCTGAAAATAAGTATCAGATATCTTTACAGATATTTGAGAAACTGTGCTTATCGACAAAAGTTTTAAAAAGACTATTCACCCCCCTCTAGTCTTTTACTTTGCCGTTATCTGGACCAACAAGTGGTATCAGAGCAGGAGGTTCCCAAGCCTTCTGCACTGAACCTAGATCCTAGATAAGTGCCCACTAACTGCTTTTCACCTACACTTGATTCGTTTGTTTAGTGTGTTTGCTGCAGGATGTCTTTAAGTGACGCCCCAATTCTCAAGCCAGAGAATTATGAGAAATGGAAGAACAACATGATGCTCCACCTAGAAGCCATCAGTGACGAAATGATTGAAGTAATAAAGAATGGCCCAATAGTCATTCAACAACTCAAGCAAGTCATAGAGGTTTCTAATGGTAGAGACAGAGAACAAAGTGATAGGTCTTCACAGACAGATGCTTCAACCAGTGGGAGACCTGCCAGTCAAGTTGTTTACGAACCAAAGCCCAGAGAACTCTGGACATCGGAAGATGCCAAGAGAAATAGATTGGATGGGCAGGCTCGTAATATCATCATACGTTCTACTCCAGAGCACATACAGTGTAAACTGTGGGGTGCAAAAACGGCGAAAGTGGCCTGGCAACTGATTGAAGAAATCTGTGCTGGCACTGAAAAAACAAAGGAAAATAAGTTCGAAGTTTTGAAGCTAAAATTCCAAAATTTCAAACAAGGTCCCACAGAGACTCTTGAAGAACTAGATTTCCGGTTTACAACACTCATGAGTGACATGGCTGCACTTGGTGAAAGTAATAGATATACCCAGTCAGAAAAGATTAAAACCATTGTGAGAAGTCTAAATCACAACTGGGAACACACAAAGTTTTTCTACTTTAACCAAGGAATGCCAGATATCACTCCTGTGGAACTTTTCTCTCACCTTGCCACCGTTGACTATGAGACAACTCAAAGGGAACAAACAATTGAGAAGTTGCAGAGTGTTGCTCTAATTGCTCAAGGAACTTCTGAAAAGAAGTAAGGGAAGGATGTGACTGAGGATGCCCTTGCTGTAAAGCAAATGGGAAAATATGCCAGTCGAGAAATTGAGAGAAGAAAAGCCAAAGAGAAGCTGAAAAAGCATCTAGGCTCAAACTATCACCAGTACAAAAATATGCAAATCTCGCTGAACAAGCTCGTAAAGCATCAAATCTTGAGGAAGCAGAAATTGGAAATGATATCTGTTTCTATTGTCAGAAACCTGGTCATTTCAAGAAGGATTGTCCTGCCTACAACAAATTTAAGACAGGTGACAAGAAAGATAAAAGAATCTTCAAAAGAAGTCAAAGAGCTTTGCTCACTGAAGAAAGGCAAAAGATTTAACTCCAACTGGATGCTCTAGATATTGAGTCCGATTCTGAGGATGAGGATTCAGATGATTCCACACTGCCTTCTCCAGAAATATGTGGTGTTTCTCATGAAGTAATTGACTTTGGTCAAAAGAAGAAAGAAGTGTGTGGGATGGCTGAAGAAATCTTCCCAGATATCTCCAACATTGAACCTTGTCTAATGGCTGATGAGGTAACACATACTTCCTGTTATACTTATGAAAGTGATGACGAAGGAATCAAAGAACTGGAGAATCTCAGAAAAGAAATTGATCTTTACAAAAGAGAATTTCTAACGTTCCGAGCTAGAGCCGAAAATTTCGAAGAAGAAAAGAACTCTCTTGCAAAGAAAATTCTAAATTAATCAAGATATCTGAGAAAAAGGACTACTCTGAATAAGAGTAATGAAGGACTAACATTCGTCAGTGCTCAACAAGGTGATTCCCAAACAATCTACAGTATCGGTCAGAAAGCTAAGATTGTTGACAAAGGAAAGGCAGTTGCGACCAAGCCTTTGTGGGAAAAACAAGTCCAAAAGAAAAATGTGGGAAATGTCTCTGAAAAGAAACATAACACTGAGAAGTGCAATCACCCATGCTATGTCTCAAAAGGGAAAATTGCAGAGTCGGCAAATTTTCTTATGTAACGTTTTCTGGAAAGAAAATTGATCATCCAGAGACTAGCAAAGCTGCTGAGAAGAGATCTCAGACAGCATCAGGTGCTCGGAATGGTATTGGCTATAAACCCATCGGGAAACAACTTGCTCATGAATACAAACAAGAGCAAGAACGATGGTTGAAAGCTAGAATTGCTCACAACAATTATCATAAGTGGAAGATAAATCAAGCCACTGAAAATCTGAATGCTAGGGCTAGAAGAAATCTGGCAAGGAAAGCTAAGTTTCTTTGAAAGCGCACTCGTAAAAGCAGACAGTATCTGAAAGCACCAAATGGAGCACCTAGGAACACACCAAGGAAGAAAATAGTTCTTAACAACAATGATACTAATCATTTAACTAAGATTCCTCCTTATGTTCCTGTTAGACAAAAGAATGTTCCTAGGAAATTCATTCAAAAATGAATTCCTACTGGAAGACTCTTTAATCCAGATGGTTCCATTGTTGGTATGAGAACCTAATCTCCTGTTTCCTGTTTTGTGCAGAACACTCTAAAGACTAACTCAAAGTGGCATTTTGATAGTGGATGTGGGAAGCACATGACAGGAGACAAAGCAAATCTGATTAACTACAAAACTGCAATGATGGACCAATTATCAGGTTTGCTGGAGGAGATAAAATCCAACCATAGGTTTTGGCAATTTGAAGTTCGGCGCCCTCACAATCTCTGAAGTACTTCATGTAAAGGGATTGAAATATAATCTCCTAAGCATGAGTCAACTAGTAGACAAAGGGTACACTGTCAAGATCAAGTTAAAACTATGTAAAGTGATTGACAATGAGTCAAAGAAGACAGTCTTGGTTGCAAGGCGTAAAGGAAATCTTTATGTTGCTGATTGGGCATCTGCCACAACCTAAGAATGTCTAATGGTGAGTCAATCTGGCCACACTGAAGAAAATTGGCTATGGCATAAAAGAATGAGTCACTTGAATTTCAAAACTCTGAATAAACTAGCCAAGAAAGAGTTGGTGGTTGGTTTACCCAAAATGGCATATAGAAAAGAAGGTGTATGCTCAGCTTGCCAAATGGGAAAACAATCCAAAACATCTTTAAAGTCTAAAACTAGACATTCCAGTGAAAGGCCACTGCAAATGTTACATATGGATCTGTTTGAATCCTCAGTAACTAGTTATGCAGGAAAGAAGTATGGTCTGGTTGTTGTTGATGATTACTCAAGATTCACTTGGGTTGTCTTTCTCAAACACAAATCTGATGCAAGGGTGGAGATACCTAACTTGCTGAATAAGCTCGAAGTCATGAAAAATGACAAGGTATCTGTCGAGCAGGACCATGATCGAGTTTGTAAACCAAGACATCAAAGAGTTTTACTTGCAAAGGTATACAACATCAACTATCTTCAGAAGGACACCACAACAAAATGGTGTTCTGAAAGAAAGAATAGGACCACGAAAGAAGCGGAAGAACAATGCTTGCGACCTTTGAAATAAGTGAAATCTATTGGGTTGAAGCTGTAAACACAGCATGCTACACTCAAAATAGATGTCTGATTAACAAACACCATGACAAAACTCCGTACGAGCTTTTAATTGGTAGACCCCCTAGTATCAAACATCTAAGGGTGTTTAGTTGCAGATGTTTCGTTCTTAACAATGGAAAAGAATACTTGAGAACATTTCAACCAAAGGCAGATGAAGGAGTATTTCTTGGTTATTCTCTGAATAGCAAAGCCTACAGAATCTACAACAAAAGAACACAAAAGATCGAAGAATCTATTCATGTAGTATTCTATGAAGGAAACAAGAAAGTACTCTTAAATGATGATCTCTCAGATAGGTTCAAAGAACTAATGATTAATGATTCTGAAAAAGGATCCTCAGAAGGAAACAATTCTATCATTCAAATAGAGGATGAGTCTAACGATGAGAAGCAACCTATGCTTAGTAACAACCAGATGACTCTAAGACATGATGAAGAATTTTCTATGAGAATTCCAGAAATGGAACAGGCTACTGAGAACCTTCATCATGAAAAGGTATCTGAGAATGAGATTGCTGAAATGAAAGATCCAGATATCTTTAACACTGAAAAAGTGTCAGATATCCATGACATTACCCATGTGTCAGATATCCCAGATACTGCACAAGTATTTCATCAAGATCATATTGATTCACATTCAAATCAAATTGATATTGATCCTACTAGTTCAAAACCCATTATGAAATGGATAAGGAATCATCCTTCAAAAGATGTGATTGGTCCCATAGACCAAGGAGTTAGAACTAGAAGAGCAATCACTGAAAATGCAAGTTGTCTCTATGGATGTTTCATCTCAAAAATTGAACCAAAGACTATAGAAGAAGCATTAAAATATCATGACTGGATCTTTGCAATGCAAGAAGAGTTGGATCAATTTGAGAGAAATAAAGTCTGGAAACTGGTTCCATTTGCTGACGAAATATCTGTAATAGGAACCAAGTGGGTTTTCAGAAACAAAATGAATGAGTCTGGTGAAATAACCAGAAACAAAGCTAGGTTGGTTGCCAAGGGATTTACCCAGACTGAAGGACTAGATTTTGATGAATCTTATGCACCAGTTGCAAGTTAGATGCAATAAGACTCTTTCTAACCTTTGCAGCTCATAATGACTTTACAGTTTATCAGATGGATGTCAAGAGTGCATTTCTAAATGGTGAACGGGTTGAGGAAGTCTATGTTGAGCAACCACCAGGTTTTGAAGTTTCCTCAGAAAATAGGATGGTCTATAAGCTTCAGAAAGCTCTGTATGGGCTGAAACAAGCTCCAAGAGCATGGTATGCTACATTGGCCAGATACCTACTAGAAAGTGGCTTCAAGAAAGGAGATGTTGACAAAACACTCTTCACACTGAACCATGACGGGAAACTGCTTTTAGTTCAAGTATATGTTGATGACATTATATTTGGATCTAAAGACAAGCAACTTTGTGAAGATTTTGCTGAACTCATGAAATGTAAATTTGAGATGAGCATGATGGGAGAATTGAATTACTTCCTAGGGCTGCAAGTCAAGCAACTCAATGATGGAATATTCATTAGTCAAACAAAGTATGCAAAGGATATGCTCAATAAGTTCAATCTAAAGCCTTCTGAAAAGAATGCTAAGATATCAATGAGCATTGGAACCAAAATGACCTATACTGAATCTGCAAGAGTGTTGAAGAACACAAGTATAGGAAATTGATTGGGTCTCTATTATACCTCACTGCAAGTAGACCTGATATTCAATATGCAGTTGGAGTGTGTGCTAGATTTCAGACAAATCTAATGCAGTCACACTACAACATTGCTATGAAAATATTAAGGTATGTAAAAGGTAATGTAGAAGTTGGATTGTGGTATCCAAAAGAGAGTGGATTGAGTTTGGTTGGCTATTCAGATGCCGACTATGCTGGATCATTGCTTGATAGAAAAAGCACCTCAGGAACTTGTCAATTTCTTGGTGCCAGATTAATATCATGGTTCAGCAAGAAACAAAATTCAATTGCCACATCTACCACAGAGGCTGAATATATTGCTGCTGGGTGTTGTGCTTCACAGATATTGTGGATACAACAACAACTCAAAGACTATGGACTCAATGAAGAGAAAACTCCCATTTTCTGTGACAACACAAGTGCCATTGCCATAACTCAGAATCCTAAGTTTCATGCAAGAACAAAGCACATTGATGTTAGACACCACTTCATCAGAGACCATGTTGAAAAAGGCAATATAGAGATACTCAAGATTGGCACTGAAGACCAACTTGCAGATATCTTCACTAAGCCACACAAGAAAGTAGATTCTTAGCCTTAAGACACAGTCTTGGACTAATGGAGCTACCAAAGAACTGAAAAAGTTCAGAAAAGAGATATCAGAAGAAGATATCAAAGAAGAAGAGAAAAGGTATCTGGAACGGGTAACCAGAGAAGAAGTATCTGGAACGGGTATCCAGAGAAGAGGAATCTGGAATGGGTATCCAGAAACTAAAGGCTAAAGGGTAAAACGGCTGTTCAAAGATTTCTGAGACGGGTACTCAGATATCTGGATCACTCAGTGAGGGGGAACACAAAAGAGAATAGTACAACTGTCTGCAGTCAACTACTCTCTTGAAATTTGCATTATTTCTATCTCTGTGTAAAACTTGGACAAATACTAAGTGTGAGATAAATTCAGATGCAAACAGTGTTCTTGGTCATACAGAAACGTGATTCAGAAAGCTAAATAGCCAAAATTCATTAAATGGGCACAATTACATTTGTTGATTGTGATCATTGCTGAAGAAGCAATGGTGACCCTTGATGAATTGGGCGATTGATCTTTACGGCAGAGATTAACTCTCAGTAAATAGTGGACTGTTAAAATTCCGACAGGGCCCACTATGCATTTAATGCCGAACAAGCTTTTACTCACGCCTGCCTGCAATTCACAGATACTTACACACAAAATTAATTTGTATGTATATGTTTGTGGAGAATTACATTGCTATATATATGGGATTTTAGCAAAAGAAATTACTTTTGCCTAATCCAACATACAGACTTGCACAAGAATAGCAAAAACTCTTCTTCAACCTCTGCAAAACCCTGTTAGTTTTTCTGCAAAGAATTACTAATCTCTCATCCAAATCTCTTTCTCGTTTTTCAAAAACCTCACTATTTAAAGAGATGGCTCCCAAACGTGCTTCTACTCAGAAATCCCCGGCTACTACCGACATCATGAAAGCAAGCACCAGAGCTAGTTATTACTAACAATCGGTTGATCGGAGAATTCGACCCTTATCATTGGACTTCAAATCATAGGATGATTTGGGGTGGTGCCATGATTGAGGAATACCTGGTAGCCGCAATAGAAAACCAAACTGACAGGAAGTTAGTACTTGATATGCTTGAAAAGGCAAAAATCAAGGATTTTCTATTTGCTCTTCCCAGTGGAATTTCTTCACTGGATGTTCTGGAGTTTTACAACAACTCCACAATTATTTCCAAGGTCTCTGAAGGCACTGAGATAGTGTCTATCAAGACCAAAGTCCAAGGACAAGAAATCCTGTTGGACGAAGCAGCTTTCTGTGAGCTGTTTGAACTTCAAAATCTTGGAAAGGATTTTGAAATTGACACCAAGGATGAAGATCTCCTTGAAGGTGTGAAGATGTGTGTGATCTTGACAAACCAGACACACCCATCGACTTCAAGCTAGCTGACATAAGGACCAGACATCTTTTGGTCTACTGGGATGTGTTGGCATGTATCCTTCACAGATGCTTTGATAGTCTACAAGGAGGTGCTGACCAGATAAGCCAAGAACGCTGGATAATGATGTTCTTATTGAGCCAACAAGACAAAAGTCTAGAAAACCCTTTTAATTGGGGGAAGTACGCCTTCATGAAATTTGTGAAGAAGATACAAGGCTTTGAGCCTAAAATCGTTAAGGGCCTTGCTGAGCCAAAAGCCACAGTAAGCTATGGACTGAAAATTTGCTACTTACTGGAATGTCTTGGCATTGAGCTCAGAGAGGCGGATATTGCCAACAAGAACCTACTATACAAATATGAGTATACAAACTTGATGAAAAGGTTACCGGATCTCGGAAGGTTCCAAGAAGCGAAAAGGCGAAGAGGTATCTGAGGGAAAAGTTGCGAAGAAGCCGTAACTTCACGGAAGAAGTCTGCTGGCAAATCAGAAGGCACACCCATTGAGGTTGTCGATTCCCAGATACCTGACGTCGCTGCAGATGAACTCATCAATGAAGATGAACTCATCAATGCTGCAAAATAGGCATAAGCTACTGAACAAGTAGACTCAGCAAGAGAAAGTGCTTTCAGAAATGTCAAGACTATTGCCGAAAGCCTTGCTGATGAACTCATAAATGTTGAAAAACTTCTAACTCTTTCTGCAGAAGCAGCAGGGATTGTTGATAAGTCTGTTCCAGATTTCGATGACGAATCGGACGAGGAGAAGATCCCATCCCCCAAGGTTGCTGAAAAAGTAACCAAGGCAAAGGGGAAGAATAAAAGATCCAAGGTTGCTGAGAAAGCAACCAACTCACAGGTTGCTGAACAAGCACCTATAGCAAAGGTTGTTGGTGCCAACACACCATCAGGGAAAGTCACATATAAACAACTTCAAGAAGCCCTGACGAGTGGTGACCTAGTGTTGGTAGACGCTGATGTCAACACCACACTTAAAAATCTGGAAGAACTCTCAACTGCTCAAACTTCTGCTTCCAGACAACCACAACAACTACAACCACAACAGCCAAAAGTGGTTGATGAAATGGTAAATGAACTCCATTTCGACATGCCAGCAATGCAACATGCTGAAGAAAATCTTGCAAATGAGCAGGTTCCCCAACTCCAAGAGAGGGATCAAACTGAGACACCTACTCAGAATGATCAACCAGGGGAGGCAACTGAGTTAGTCACTCATGAAAGGTCTGAAGTACCAGAAACTTCAAACAAAGAAGCCATAATGGAACAGCAAGACCAAAGCATAGAAGGGTCACAAGTTCCAGAGACCAATCAGCCTGACAATGCTCAGGTAGCTGAATGGTTTAACTCTCTACTTGTGAAATTTTATGTTCATCAATATTGTTACTTATAAAAAAAAAATTTCTTTGTTACAGGCTGAATTAGAAACAAAAGAACAAGAGGAAGCTGAAAAGCTTGCCTCAGAGACTGAGAAGGAGGCTACTGCCTCACCTATTAAGGAATCTGAGCCTGTGCTACAGGTGATAGAGAATTCCCTAAGACATTACTTTTCAGATATTTGTTAATTCACTTAACTAATCAAGTGGATGTTTCTAATAGGCTCCAACTGAGAAGGAAAATGATAAGGCTGAGAAGCCTAACTCATCAGAGAATCAACCAGAGACTCGCAAAGTCTCTGAGAAACAAGTATCTGAGCTTTCTATTGAGAAGGTATTTATTTATTTCAGATATCTATATTCTCTACGATATTACTCTGATCATTTTTCTAAATACAACACTTTCTACTCATAGGCTCAAACAGAAGTAGAAGTTGCTGGGGAGTTGCCCACTCAATCCCCTCAACCAATGGAAATTGATGAGGCCACCAAACCTTCATCACCCGAGAAAATACCAGAAACTGTACAAGTTTCTGAGAGACAAGTATCTGAGCCTCCTACTGTGGAGGTAATTGACTTCTCAGATATCAAACTGTCTAAGAATTTTTCTCCTGATAAATTTCCAAGTGTTTTGTTGTATCATATTCTCAGGTTCAAAAAGAAAGAGAGGATGCTGAGGATCAGACTTCCAAGTCTCCTCCTCATATCCAGATATCTGAGGCACCTGGAACCTTAGTAGTCCACCCCTCTGAGCCTGTTGCTGTTGCACAGGTAACACAGATACATGACTACTCTAAAACTCAGATATCTACACAAGTTTTGAAACTAATTCAAAACTCTCTCTTTCAGGTTCAAAGTAGTGCCAAGAAGGAGTCAAATGATGACTATGCAAACCTTCTTCCCTTCTCCAAGACTCATACCTTGCCAAAGCATATTCAAGGCTTCAAGAAATGGCAAAGGTTAAGGTGCTCTGATCTCTCTGAAATACTGAGAATCACAGATCAACCAACAAGACGAGCACGAGCTCTTGATCTGGAAAACTATATCCACGCAATGTTCCCTACTGAACAATATCAAGTTGCGACCTTAATGCGTAAGGATTTTTCCAAGGAAGTGGCACACAAATTGGTGCAAGCCTTCAAATAGGCAGATGGTCAGACCAGATTGCAGATGGAATTCAAGCCAGTCCTGCCCCAGACACTACAATTTATTCCTTCTGAACAAGAAGAAGTAAATGGGCAAATGATCACTATTCCAGAAGTGATCAATCTGGTCTCTGAAGATGAAGAAGAGAAGGAAACTGACGAAAATGACTATGAAGATTTTCCTTCTGACCATCACAAGGATGAGGATGATAAAAAGGATGATGATGATTCCCCTGCACCAGGGACGGGAGGAATCCCACAAGGAAACAATGCCTCAGCTGCTGAAAAGCACACTGAGAGGACATCACAACAATCCCCTCCTCCATCACCTCAGAAATCTACCCATCCATCTTCCCAATAACAAAAAGACACTACTGAACAAGTAGTTGAGCACTCTGAGGAAACAACTCATAAGATATTAAATACTCAAGCCAGAACTGGTCAACTCAAACAACTGTTGGAAGAAGAGCAACAACTCCATCTTCAACTTGAAGAAGAGCTAGTTAAATCCAGAGATAAGCTTAATCAACTACAAGATCAATACTTACAAGAGACAGTAGCTTACTCTGAGGTTAAAGAGCTCCAGGATGCTGTTAATGCTATTGCTAAGGAGCTAGATACTGAAGAAGTATCTAAAGAAAAGCATGATGCTAAGGCTGCATCATCAGCAAAAGACATACCATCCTCCTCTCAGAAAGGAAAGAAGCCCATCTCTGAGATGGTTGCCGGACTGGAGAATCTTGAAAATGTCCAAGAGGATGAAGATCACTGGGCTGAGGACTCAGATGATGAAGAAGACAAGACGTTGGTAGAACACCACAATGAACACTTGGCGGTTTCTCATCTGAAAAGGAAGCTAATTCCTCCTGAAGTTTTCAACAAACTGCCAAATGTCCACTCCCATGAATATATGAATAGATATCAAGTTTTGGCTCATCTTAAACGGGAGATGTCTTCACAAAACAAAGAAGTAATTGCCTCCGTCCCCTCAGATATGCAGAAATTTACTGAGCTTATCACTCAGAGAACAACCAGTATGATCATTGCTCAGAAGGATCTGGGAATGGTAAGGGACGATGATGTGTCATTGGCTGAAAAAGCTTTTCACGAGGTAAGTTACACTGCTGGAAAAGTAGATGCCATACTAGGCCCATTGGCAGAGCTCACTGATAAGGAAAAGGGACTTATCAAACAAAATCAGGAGCTCAAGGCTGAAATTCAGAAGTTGGCACTACAAGAAAAGCTGGAAAAAACGACGTTATGGGGCGACGGATGAAATCCGTCGCCCCATAACGACGGATCGCTTATTGGGGCGACGGAATCTATCCGTCGCCCCAATTGGCGACGGATAATTGTTATCCGTCGCTTATTGGCGACGGATAACGTATCCGTCGCTAAATTGGGCGACGGATAATTATTATCCGTCGCCCAAGTTTGACTTTGATAAAAAAAAAAAGGAAATTTTTTTTTTTTTAAAAAACGGGGCGACGGATAGATTATCCGTCGCCACATGTGGCGACGGATCGACTCTGGGCCGACGGATACGTGTCCGTCGGCCCAGAGTTTCATAACCGGACAGAGAGGCAGAATGCCTCACTTTCTTCCTCTTCTCCCTTCTTCTTCCTCATTCTCTTCTTCTCCTCTCTTCGGAAATTGAAGAAGTATGTCAACAACAAAGGTAAACCTGAAGGATCGATTGCCAATGCCTACATTCGAGAGGAAACTGCAACCTTCTGCTCTTATTACTTTGATGAACACGTCCCTACGAAGACAAAGAAGGCCGGCTCGAAATGCGTATACATTCGTAGTTCAAGCGGATGATGAGTTTTCCTATCTCTTCGTGGTATCGGGAGACCTCTTGGTGCAGCTAAGAAAGAATATCTTACGGATAAAGAGTTGAAAGCAGCTCAATATTATGTCCTCACGAATTGTGCTGAGGTTGACCAGTATATGGTACTATTTGCGAGGTCAGCAACCATTTATTTAAATTTTAATATAGCTACGCAAGTCTCTACTTCAATTATAGACTTATCAATGAATCAATGTTTGCGCTTTTTTCAAAAGCGTTGTTTGGAAGAAAATCCTCGGATGTGAGGATACACTAGAGGAACTACTTGACTCAAAAATTCCTCTGAAATTTCCAGTTGGTTCCGAGTATGTCCGAATCCTATTAACAACGTCACATGCGTATACTTAAAGGCTCTCGCAGAGGGTCCATTCAAAAGGTCTACACATTCCCTGTTATATAGTCAATGGCCTTAGGTTCCACATTTGAATGTAACACGGCCATGGCGACAAGCAACTCCGGGTGTGTGTTAATGGTGCGTAAGAGTATGGAGACGCTACTTTGTTTGATTTCCACGGCAAGCTAAAACGAATTGTGAGGATTGAATATTCGGATTGCCATTTAAACGAACCTTCTTGTTTGACGTTGAGTGGTATGATCCTAATCCAGAGGTACGAGGAAGAACGAGCGGTTTGAAATGGTTGATGTGAACCAAAAGAAGAGGTACCGAACCAAGTATGAACCATTTATTCTGGCGACTCAAGCACGACAAGTGGTGTTTCTTGAATATCCAAGCAGAAAACGCGATAAGGGGGAATGGTTAGTCTGCGGTACCTATTCGTGTTTCGCTCGAAAGTGGAGTACATTGAGAAAGACGACTCAATTACGAACTCGTACCAACAAGAGGATGTCGATAAACAAGCAGAAGATCCCATAGAAGCAGATGATGAGCTGTTTGATCTGCACGAGGACCAATATGTAGTCTTAGAGGACGGCGATAACGGTATATTATGTATTATGAGTAATTATATGTGTTATTATAATCATATGTATTATAACTCGTACTAACACATTTTATTGTATTTATTACATTTTTTGCAGATGTCATGACAGAGGCCGTCCACCTATCGTCCCCCCCCACGCAGCCGGCAGCATGATAGTGGTGGGTCGGGGACCGTCGCATGTGGAGGGCTCAAGATCGTGACAGCAGGTCTCGGATTCTGAGACCCCCGGCAGAGAGAGCAACGTGGCTCTACCAACAGCCGGACACATCTTTGAGGGCGACCACGATTGTCCCTACCTCGTGTTCGATCCAAACAATCCCAACGTCACGTGGGACGGCTTGCCTGTGATTTTCCCTATTGGTCCTGCCAAGTAAGTATTATACATTCTTCTTAAATATCTAAAACATAACTGATAATGATAGTTGACAAGTATAAATTGTTAATGCATATTCGTTTCTTGTATCTTATACATTGACAACAGCTTATGGCCTCGGGAGGTGCACAACAAACTAGGTGACATCTTCCGGAGCAGGAGAGAGCCACCGGGGCAGGGTGGTGAGTGTTGGAGCCACATCTCGGAGCGCATGAGGGTCGAGTACTTCGATGAGCTGAGGGTAAGTTAAAATATGACATTCATTTGTTTGTAATTATAATTAATCGTTTTAATATGAGTGGTATGTTAGCCACTGTATGTGAGTGGTATGTTAGCCACTTTATTTGGGTGATATGTTAGTCACCATTGTGTTAGTAAATTTTAGGACAATGTGAGTGGTATGTTAGCCACTGTATGTGAGTGGTATGTTAGCCACTTTATTTGGGTGATATGTTAGTCACCATTGTGTTAGTAAATTTTAGGACAATGTGAGTGGTATGTTAGCCACTGTATGTGAGTGGTATGTTAGCCACTTTATTTGGGTGATATGTTAGTCACCATTGTGTTAGTAAATTTTAGGACAATGTGAGTGGTATGTTAGCCACTTTATTTGGGTGATATGTTATGCTTCATTGTGTTAGTAAATTTTAGGACAATGTGAGTGGTATGTTAGCCACTATATGTGAGTGGTATGTTAGCCACTTTATTTGGTTGATATGTTAGTCACCATATCATTATGTTGTTAGGACATGTATTGACTTTGGATGTTGTATGAAATTGGGAATGTAGAAGGAGTACTTCATTCCTAAGAGTTGATCCACGATCTGGCGTGTTACGAGACTGTGGGATCCAAACTGTAAAGGGATATGGTCTGTACGTGGAAGGCCATTCGGGATCGGGGTGGCCCAATCCCTCACAGGTTGATGCAGCGGAGTGGGCCCTTTGGGATGCCTACTGGCGCCGAACTGATGTCCAGGACGTTGCTTGGACCAACAGCGTAACCGGGCATCCCGATCGTCTGGCAGAAGGGCCGTTCACCACCTGGAGGCGATCTCACATCGATTATTATCAATCGGTGCGTATATATGTGTTTTGCAATCTAGCATTACGTGTATGCTCTATTACTTGTAGATGATAAATTGTTGACTAGATCTGGTTTGATTCAGGTGCACGGGGAGGTGACATCCAAGTATGCCATCTTCAAGAAGGCCAAGCGTAAGGGCGGGTATGGACCGACCGTCGGGCATCGCCTATCATGTATGTTTATGTTGCTTAAAGTTCATATTTGTACACTATTACAAGTTACTTTTTAAAACAAGAATCGATCATTATATCTGCTATTTACGATTTCAGTGAGGTTGATGCTCGTGTGGCGGCGGAGGACGAGACGGGTGATGTGTTGTCAATCAACAAGTTGACAACATCTTCCTAGAGGTCAACAAACCGGACAAGAAAGGACGAATATATGGACTCGGAGCCTCGGTTTGCAATCGGCTAGTCCGGCGTGCTCCTCATCATCGTCCCAAAGACGTCCGTCCGGTTTACACGTGACTGTGTCTCGGAAATGGTGCGATCGCGGTCAGGAACATGTTGCTCGGCTAACTCAAGAGATGGAGCAACAAAGGGACGAGATGGAGCCATGACAGAGAACGAAGGGAGGAGAACGAGCGCCTTGATTCTGAATGGAGCGATTCATGTCCAGTTCGCCATCACCCACCCCACCCCGTCGATAGCTAGTTATGTATCTATGTTGATTTTTTTCATATTTACACTTGTTTGGATAATTTCTCCATTCAATATTACTTTTTATTCATTGAAACATTTTTCGTATTATTGATTTATTATCGAACATTATATTGATTAAATAGGTGAACTACGAAAATAGGGATTAATATGAAATAAATAGTGACGGAATTAGTGACGGAATTCACGATGTGGAATTAGTGACGGAATTTCAAATTCGTCACTAGTCCATAAAATATTTAGCGACGGATAGAATCTATCCGTCTAAATATAGCTTGACAGATAGAATCTATCCGTCAAGCTATTTAGCGACGGATAGAATCTATCCGCTAAATTTCGGAATTAAAAAATAATTGGACGGTCAATCAATCGTCAATCCGTGTGAATTGGACGACGGATTGTTATCCGTCGCCACAGCTCAGGGGCGACGGATTTTCTATCCGTCGCCGATCCGTCGCCGTAGGCGACGGATAGGCAGATGGACGGATCTATCCGTCGCTACAGGCCAGATTTTTTGTAGTGTGGTCACTGCCTACAACTACTTGCAAAAGAATTTTGAGTCCCTCTCAGATTCTTTTGTGGTACTTAGTCAGTCAACAATGACTAAGGGGGAAGAATTTGGATCTGATCAAGGGAGAGGAAAGAAGAAATCTAGAGTTGGTGCCGCCGTAAAGGAAGAGGAAATAAGAAAACTTCCACCACCACTCGTAATAAATGAGCCCTCACCAAATCAAGTCGCTGCGAATAGTAGCTACTTCCAGCCTGACCAAGAAAATACAATGGTAACAAGGGCCATGGCAAAAAGACCTCCAAGGAGTACCAAGGCTCCAAGGAGAAGACAAGTAAGAGGGATTGATGAATCTTCTTCTGAAGAAGAAGAAGGTCAAATCAAATCCCAGGGCAATGAAGAAGGCTGCAAAAGTGTCACAAGAATTAATCTTGATGATGATGAAGAGACTGATGAAGATGAAGCTCCTCTTCACAGAAAAAGAAAAATTGATAGCCTAACTGAGCCCACAACTGCAAAGCCTTTAGGAGCTAAAACACCCTCTGGAAATTCCAAGTCAATCCAGGGTGGTTCTTCAAGCAATCCCCCAAAGGAGAATTCTAGACAAAGAAGGAACAGGCTGAGAGCTGAACAAAGAACAAGTCTACTTCCACTCAGGCCAGAAGAAGCCAAAATTGAGTATGTGAAGAATGACAACAATTCCTCTGTCTACAGGTGCATTAATCAGAAGAATGGCTACTGGATTCTGGAACTCAAGCACTTACTGGTAAATTCAAGGTTTCCAGAACCAATCCATAAACAGCTCATGGCATGGAGAAAAGATAAGCCAATCTTGATTAACACCAACCACATCAAAGCATGGTTGGATTTTGAAGTAATCAAGAGAACTGAAGCCATGAAGAAGGACCTCTCTGATGAATGTCCTTATGGAAAGCGGATGATGTGCATGTAATTCTAACCCTTGGAGCAGACAAGAGCAAGACTTGCGGTGGAACCCTATGAGTCCTTCTACTTAACTGAAGATCAATACAAGGGTGACATCAGATATCTGAAGATCATTTATGAATACTTCAAGCTATCAGATATCAGAATCGAGCATGCCTGGAAGTGGGGAAAGTATCTGTGGGTCAAGCATTTTGTCAAGAGAAATCCCACCAAAACCTACAAGGAAGTCTGTGGATTTGCCAGAGACACAGAGATGATTATCAGAACTCTTCTCTATGACTACTCTGATGACATAAAAAGGTTTGGTGACAGGAAATTTGCAGACTGATCCATGGAACTGTTTTGAAGACTTGAAGAATTTTTTTTTTAAGACTTGAAGACTTGTCATTTAGAATGTTCACTTGGAGCTTGGTAACTCCTGTTGTTCTATTTGACTAAGTAGTTTCTGTGATTTTGCTGATTGATCTTTTCTGTTAAATCTTGAAAAAGTTACCTGTAAGCTTTCTCTGTGTCATATCTGATGAACTTACTCTCATATATCATTTTTAAATAAAAGATAACTTCTCAGCAAAGATCACACCTTGTGATTTGGTTGATGTTTACTTTCTGCACTTAATTATATGAATTAAAAGATCATAAGAAATGATTAAGTGGTGGATTGTTTCCTCATCCAGATTTGTAATAGGTCAGATAGTCATCGTTGACTGATCAAAATGGGGGAAATTTGTTAGGAATATCTGTTTAGATTTTGATCAGCAACCTAATGACTTATCTTAGCTCAGAAAGGTGAATAGTACTCTTAGTTCACTTGAACACTGTAAAAGAGGAAACTCACTAAGTATGATAGTCTAGCAAATCTTGTATAGGATGTTAGGTCTCAAAATGTAATTTTTATTTTCTGAAGAAGACCAAGAAGAAGGCATCCAGCAGGAAAAGATCAACAGTTTTTGAAGATTTGATGACTGTACAAGATTGCTGAAGACATGGATTTTCCAGAAACCTATGACCAGATATCTTGAAGAAACAAGTGTTTTGAAACACACGAGTTGCAAAAGATATCTGAGAATAAAAGGTTTCTGAGACAAGGAAAGTGCCCACAGATATCTACACTCAGATACCTTGGACATAAAATATGCTTCTGAAAAAGAAACATATTATAACAAGTTGTTTAAACAAATGGTATCTGGAGCTATGATGATCTCTGGAAAAGAACATACAAAGTTTCAGAAAACTCTGATTGTATAAAGACCTTTGATACCATGCATTGTTCCGTTGGCACTACAGGACAAAATATAGTACAGTGTATTAAATGCACGCATGTAAATGTCGAACAAAACGGTAGCCGAAGAAGAAGACAAACTCACTCTGATTATATTCAGATATTAATAGTTTGAATTTGATTTAAGCCTAACGGATACTATTCAAACGGCACTCAAATTCATCTATAAATATCAAACACTTAGACTGCTTGAAAAGACACACAGAACTTAGAACACTGAACTTACATTGAATACTCTCACAAGCTCTCGCAAGCAAACTAATTACCTTCAAGCTTTCTGTTGCGACCAAAGCTCTTGATTCTAAGTAGCACAAAAGTTCTAAGTGTCCTGATCCTTAACGAGCATTGTTATCTGTGAAAGAGCTGAACTAAGATTTCATATCTAAGCTTCATTCTCTTTAACACTTAACATAGACTTGGGTCAGTAGAGAACAAGATACCATACATTGCAAAAGTGTATTAAGTATACTTAATTCACAGAGCTATCTGAATAACTGAACAAGTTATTAAAGAAGCTCACCTGACAAACAAACCTAAAACCAACACCATATACGGTGTGGAGTACAGGAAGTACTTAGTTTGAGAAACTAAGGAATAACTCCAAGGTTGCCGAGCACAGGAAGTACTTAGCTAGGGAAGCTAAGGAATAGCTCAAAAATGTTTCTGAGTACAGGAAGTACTTGGCCGTGGAAGCCGGGGAATAACTCAGGGGGAACACCTGGTTGGGAACCTAGTGCTTTTAGGAATCTAAGAAAAGATATCTGTAAGGTTACCTCATTTATCTTAGTGGATTAGTTGAAGGATTACGCCACCTTCAGATACCACTTTCTGCAGTTATTTACTTTCTGCAGTTTATTACTTGTTTTACTTATATTGCAAAGTACTTACACTTATCTTGCTGAACACGTGCACTTATCTCAGAAGTCTTCCGCTCTCTGAAAATAAGTATCAGATATCTTTACAGATATCTGAGAAACTGTGCTTATCGACAAAAGTTTTAAAAAGACTATTCACCCCCCTATAGTCTTTTACTTTGCCGTTATCTGGACCAACATAGTGTACTTTCATAAAATATTTTCCGGTATAACTTGTTGAGGGGTTTAACCTCGAACACTAACTAACTAAACTACCACAAATCCCCGATCTAAGATCTGCCACTAACTTGAGGTCCGACCTGATGACTTGGTCCGAGGTTGTTCACCTGAAAAGACTGGGGGGGGGGGGGTTAGATAGGTAACCCGGGTTGCAAGTTGTCAACCCGGTAAGAGACTTTACTCAAGAGATAGTTGTAAGGCTCTCAATGTAGTAGTTATGAGGAAGGTTGTGATATTTAATATGGCTTACCTCAAAGTTTAGACCTTGAGTTATATTTATAGAGACCATAGCTTATGAAGTGACTCATAAGATGGTTCCAAGTGTATGATTCAGATTTGGACACCAATGCTACCTTTGGCCCACAGCCCAATAGTGAACAGTAGTCCACATCCGATTAATGGGCCTGGGTGGGTAGTTTGGACCTTTTCCCTCTGAGAGTACTGTTCCGCCTGTTGGGTCCGTGCCAGTCCCTCGGACAGATTGGTTGGTCTGCCCTCAGGTAACTCTGGGTGTCCGAGCCAGAAGTTTTACGGAAGTATCTCAGTGGTTCTGTTATATATGTTTGGTCTTAATGTGATGGTGGTGTCCGAGATTCTCTCGTCCGGTCCGTTTGGCATCCTAGGACTGACGGTTTGTGGTACTTGGAAGGACCATGTGACCTTTTGTCAGGTTCGAAAGTCGTACACCTAGCTTGGTCGGACTTAGCTGAGAAGGTGTGTTGACTTGTAAGTACTAGTTGACCTGGAATGGTTTCCCTTAGGTCGGACCATTTGAAGGTCGGACTAGTACTGAATTGGCTATTTCAGCCTTGATGCGCTCTAGGACACGCTCTATGGAGCTCTTAACAGATTGGACACATGTCCGTATCAACATATGTCCCCCTAGTTTCCGAGTATCATAGTAGAAGATAGTTGGTAACTATGTAAAGAACAAGTGTGTTGTGGAGTGTGTCCGAATCGTTAACTGAAAAGGAAAAAAAAATCCTTTTTGTGAGATCCGTTGTCCGTGTTCTTAGGAATTCAATGTATCTCTCTCCCCCCCTTTTCGTTCTACAGTCCGAGTTATGTTATAGCTCGGACTGTAGAAGGAAAATGTATTTGTATCCGAGACATATAGATCCGAGTATGGTTAGGATCTGAAGAAGTCTTCTGTGGAAGAGTGTATATATAGGAAGCAATCCGTTGGGCCAAATATGTGGAATGGCTCACCTAGGCTGATGAACAGTGATTCAAAAGGCCCAATAAGTCGCCTGTCCGGCCCACGGGAAAAGATCCCGAGTGAAGCGATGTGACTCTTGACTCTTGGATTGGGAAGATCAACGGTTGGGATTTAAACCCAAGTGATGTGACGTTTCTGAGAAGAATTAAATGGGGTGTAACGTCAATACACCACTTGTGAACCGGCGCATCCGTTGGATTGAAAAGATCAACGGTTGGGGTTTGAATCCAGGTGATGTGACGCTTTGCCTTCCCCAATTGCCCCTATAAATAGTTGCCTAATCTGTCGCTTTCACACTTTAGCCAAACCGAAACTCAGAGCGATTCTCAAGCAATCCGAGCAAACAAAAATCAATCCGAGCAACCAAAACTCGCAAAATCTTTCACTTTTGAACTGAGATCTGTACTCTCGGAGAGCTAGCAAGGCTTCGACGTCCGTCCAAACTTACCAAATCAACTGTATCAAGTAAGTATGTCTTGATTCTTCTTGAATTTTCTTTTTTATGATATGTTCACTGAATGCTCGTATGCTTCTCCCTTGTCTGGACATTTCTTTGTTGATTCCGTGGTTTCACATGTTGCAAGTGGTAGACTCCTGTAGTATACTTAGTTGGAATACTCCTCCTGTATGCTGTATTGTGCTAATTTCCCTCAGTAGCAATTTGTTGAGCTGACTTGTATAATATGTTAAATATGCATAAAAATCAGTATTGCATGTTCCTATGGTAGTATTTTGGTGCCGATTGGCACATAGACCTTTATATGCTGTCCCTGTTAGTGTGCCATATAGGGTAGATAATAGTGCCAATGGCACGTCTTTGCGTGCCAAGTCTAGTACCCGTGGTGTCATGAGATTGTGTCCCCTGTAGGAAATCTGATAAGGTAGGGCTGCCTCGGACCATTGGTCTTAATAAGATACTTAAAAAGAACTCTCAGACAATCAAAATCATCGTTTCTGAACCGTTTCCTTGTGTCCTCGAATGTCCGGGAGTGATAGTCAGAACCATCACGAGGCCCAAGGTTACGACGATGGAGTGAGACAGGGGACTGAGTCCGTGGAAGCAACCACATCCGTGGCAGATTACTTGGTCGTTGAACTCGTGTCTTTCAGGGATTCCAATGCTGGGCAAAGGGTCCGCGATGTAGCAGAAACTCAACCTGAAGTGGTAGTGGGCCAGGAAGGTGTCGCTAGGACTAGGTCGCGAGTCCAATCTCAGACCATAGGTGGTGGCGGTGTGCCCGCTGGTTTGAATGAACCTCGGACTGAGCAGGGAGGCGATAGTGGTCAGGATGCGGATGATGTGGAGATGTTCGAGGCTGGGGAGGAGGACCGTGTGGAGACGGAGGCAGGTCCTTCCAATCCTAAGACGTCCGCGGTTCCAATGGTTGAAGGAGAAGAGGAGGAAGAAGAGGATGAAGATGAGGAAGAGGATGACACCTCCGAGAGTGTCCGTCCGCGTAGGCACTCAGTGCGGAACAATCGTCAGATTGTTCTCCACCCCAGAGCAACTACGAACCCTTCTCTTCCACTGGTAGCTGGGCGTGGGGCAGAAGCAGCGCGGACCAAATTTCCTCGTCCCGCGTCTGCCGTTGTGATAGCGGACAAATACGGAGAGCTCAACACAGACGGGTTGCTCCCTACTTGTCCGTCTAAAGTGAAGTTGGTGGATATCCCGGAGTGGAGGTGGAAGTGGGAGATTCCCGATACTGTGGAGATAATGGTCCCTGAGCCCGGGCACACATTTTACAATCCGCCAGTCGGATATATGTGTGTGCATGAGGCGGCATTCGCTTGCGGGTGGAGGATCCCTATTGCGCCCATCCTGAATCACATCGGGATTGGTCCGAGCCAGGTTATCCCAAAATCTTTGGGTAACCTTATCTGTTTTGTCATCTTTTGTAAAAAGAAGGGGCAGCCGGTGAACTTTGAGATCTTCCGGCAGCTCTTCAATGTTACTTTCAGTCCGGGGAACCCCCTTTTCTATACTTTTGTAAATAGAAAAGTTTATAATTTTATTTCCGATTCCATCTCCTCACTCGGCTCCAAATGGTGGAGTAAATATATTTTTGTGCGGATGGCTTTGAAGCCTGGGGAGTCCGCAAGGAGGCGGGAGTAGTGGGGGCTGCCCAAAATGTTTCTGAGTGAGAGTATCCCAGATTGGCGCCCACTTCCGAAGAATGTGGCTCCGTGGGTGGCGGAGATCTACAAGAAAAATGATCCACCCACGTATCCGTTCCACAGATTGATTTGCCAGCCGCTGCCTTACTTGTGCGGACTGACAGATGCCGTGGAAGTTGGGGGAAAGACAGATTTCAGTAAGGATCTTTAACTTAGGATTTGTGCTTTCTTTTCTTTTGAATGCCCTGCCTTGAATTTTCGTTTCCGAGATTCCTGTTATTCTCCCTTTATGCATCCGTATTTGACACCTTTTATTTTATTTTGTAGCTCATTGTTTTGATTACATCATGTCGACCCTCCGTGAAAAGAAGAAGCAGCAGAGGGAGCAACAAGCCCTTGAGCTCGCCACGGGCCAAGATAATCAACATGTCCGCGGGTCTTCCTATGGCGGACCCAAAAAATGCGGTAGTGTTTGCTACGGAGGAGGAGAGGCGGAAGAAGGCGGGTGAAGATCCGCAAATGTTGGTGGTGCCCGACAAAGGCAAAGGTCCGGCGACTCGCAGCACCATTGCCTCCAAGCCACCAGCTTCTGCTGCATCCGCGCCTCCGCTGGATGTGCTGATGCAAAATGCCTCTCTTGCAGCCAAAAGGCAACATTTTTCCGCTATTCTGCCATTGTCCGACCAAGCTGCTCTCGATGCGGAATATGAACGGAGTCGCGGACTCCCTGAGGTTGAGCGGGTTGGAGAGCTCCATGACTTGCATCAGAGGGTAAGCAACTTATCAATGTTTTCCTTTCCATGCTTTCCGCTTTTTTATGACAGAAAAATAACTTTTGTTTGTGCGGACTTCCTGTAGCTCGGATGCATGATCAAGGCTATGCAGTGGAAGGCCAGGGAACGGGCCACCATTGAGGAGGACCTGGACAAGGCAGTGGCTGCAGCGGCGGAGGAGGCGGAAAAAGACAGGCGGGCGGAAACCCACCTGAAGCAGAAGGACACAACAATAGCCAAGCTGAAGGCTAACGTGGAGACTCTTAGGTCGGATGTGGAGTGGCAGGAGAACTTTATCGATAAGTCGATGAAGGCATTCCTGGAGTCCAAGGACGCGCTCCTCGAAGATCTCCAGTTTGCCCGGCTCGAAGCGGTGAGGGACTTCATGAAGTCGGACTCCTTCAAGTTCTTTATGGCGGACAAGGCCGATGCTCTTCGTCTGGAGGGGTTCTCGTCCGCCATTGGCCAACTGCAGGCGAAAGGGCTAGTATCTCCGAGCTTCGATTGGAAGGCGGAAGGATTGGATCCATCCGCGGATGCCAGTGGAGTCGAATTCCCGGTGGAGGTCGTTCCAGATGAACGTTTAGCGGCATGTGAGTTCGCGGAGGTGGTCACCGAGGAAGGTGAAATTGAAATTACCAATGGCGGACCTTTCCTCCCCAAATGTGTCCCGCGGGCTATAGGGAAGGTGCGCTAGTATTGGTACTTCATGCCTTCTCGGATCGTCGGCCATGACGCGGACTTTAACTTGTTCGAGAACATCAAGGCTTCCTTTGATGAAGTTGCTGCATCCCGCGCTGCTGCTGCCAATGTCAACGCCAATCCGTCCTCCACTAATCCGCCTAGAGTTGATGAAGCCAGTCCAAGCCAACCTCCTCCTCAGTAAGAAGTCCGGGGTATGCCTCTTGAAAAATTTTGTAAACATTTGAATTTTGAGATCTTTCGATGGCACGGGACGTTGCCCAGTACAATATTTATCATTTCTGTTGTCTGCAGTTGTTATCCTCGGCACAATGTTACTTTTGTCTTTGATATAACAATTGTGTGCTCCTTTATTTTCCTTGATCCGTCCTTTATACGCTCGGTTAACGTAAGTAGCAAATATACAACTTTGCAAGCTCGGACAACTGTCTTTATTATACCGATTTGCTTTATGGTGATGTGTAATCTTCTAGAAGGGGGAAGGTGAAGCGGTAAAGTCGCCATTATTACTGCGTCCTTTCATCTTCCGAGCCATCAGATGGTGGACACGCGGCGTGATCGTAGGGATTCTTCGTTCCTATAAATAAGGATATGGTAATTCTTCCTTTCTCACTGTTTTACCTCTCTTCAGCCTTTCCTTTTCTAGAAATTTACTCTCCGAAAAAGTCAGGTTCCTTTAGGATGTCGGAATCCGCCCGAGAAGCTGCAGGCCGATCTAGGAAACTTCACCTTAATGCAAGCGCAGTGCTACCCGACTTGGAGAACTTCGACGTTGGAGAACCAGATGACCTCAAGTACGATTGCTGTCGGCACTGGATAAATTGTGCCTGCGGAAACATGCACTCTCCGAATTATCCTGGTAAAGGCACAGTGGATGACTCGATCATTCTTGATCCAGAAGGTGATCCCCCTTTGTGTCCGGTGGTCGCCAGGAGGCGAGCCGAGGAAGAGAGAGAGAGCGGGTGCTGAAGATGATCCGCAGGAGGATCCGAATGCAGCAGCAAGCTCATCGGGCTCAAGGTAGTGGCTCGGAATATCAAGGATCAACCTCGGGAATCCACTGAAGGGACAAGGCGAGGTATACCCCGTGGGCATATGTATGGTCCTCGGACCTTGAAAAGTTGTACTTTCCATTTCTTGAATGTTCGAATGATTTTCAAATGAAATTCGAACTGACCTCAATAGATGAATTTGTTACCTTTTTCATAGACTTACTTGGTCGGATCATTTTTATGCCATTTACTCGCAAAATGGCCAGCAGGTACGAACTTGGACGCGGTTAATGGGTTTGTCTGGATCAGGTAGGGTAAGCTCAGTCGATCCAACACTGCTCGGCCCAAACGGGCCCAAGCCCATTGTCGACGTCAAGGTTCTTACGTGTCGGACGCTTATTGGTTCGTCTTATCTATAAACACCCGAGTTCTCCTTTGCATGGGTCGCCTAAATCCGACTCCAATTTCCATTCTTACTGAAAATTTCCACCTTCTTTCTCAAACTCGGATAGATCTTAAAATTTGAGCCCGGTAGTACCCATAAGAAGATGATTTCTTGACTAGTCTCCCCCTCGAGACTCCCGTCCACTCTCAAATCGGCGCTTGTCTTGAGTTTGAGAGTGGCGTGGGTCTGGAGGGGATGATTGCTCAAGATCAGTTGTTAGAAAACACAGATCTTGGGAAGTGTTCGGATGATCTTATCGGTCGTATGTGCGATCCACCCGGTAGGAGCTTTTCCTTTCTGAGGAGCTGCTGGCGGGTGGGTCGCCATACGATCAATGCGTCAGATCCGTGCTTGAATTCGAACAAACAGGTACCTTTGAAGAACCCCCCTGCCCGGAGATAGGAGGTTTGATGTTGTAGAGATCCGAGGTAACACCGCTTGGTTCTCTTCATCAGACACATCTATTATATCCGGAGATCCGAGGTTCTATGTCGGGCATAATATATGTGTCCGTCTAATCTACTTATGAGTATGAGATTCCGAGTGCCTTTTTTATAGGCTGACCATGATAATTATTGACTCATGGTGACTCGGACTGGGCCAACAATCACTGGTTTAATGTGTCCGTACACACTATGCACGGGATCCGTAGAGGGAATCAAAGACATGGTGATATTGTAAAATTCCAACTTATTGAATCATTCTGTATTGTGCAGGCACGTCAGATTCTTGGTGTTCCTGGTAGTGATGACTAAGTGGAATACTTTCCTGTCGAAGGAATGTGCTCAATGGAGGACGATGTATCCCTAAAGACTCTCCGCATGGTCAATGTATTGTAGTAGTAGATTCTGATAAAGGTCCGAGATTGCGGACTACAAGGCAGTGTTATGTATACTTTGTTTCGCATGTGAATAAAATTCCCTGCTTGTTTCTTTTGTCACTTGAACAATAAACATTATTTGTACGAATTGAAAGATAAAAGTTGCATTGATTTGACGGAAATTCAATTACAACTTGTGGTTCGTGAAGCCAATGACAAAAGAATACCGACAACAGAAGTGACGGAGTTCCGCGTAACAAACAGTTTTAATCCTAAAATATCCAAATGACCGGCTGAGGTCCGTGTAACCATCCCTACGCATAGAACTTTTGAAGGTTCCTGGAATTCCAAGTACGCTTGAGTGGGTGTCCGTACTCGTCTTCCAATTAGTAACTTCCGTTCACTCTTGCACCAACGATCTTGTAAGGTCCTTCCCATTTAGGCTTAAGCTTCCCAACGTTGCTCAAGATATCAGCTCGGCGGAGCACTAAGTCTCCGAGCTGTAAGTCTTTCTCTTGAACATTCTTGTTGTAGGCCTGGGCTACAGTTGCTTGGTACCTGTCGATATTAGCCAATGCTTCGGTCCTTTTCTGTTCCAGCATGTCTAGATCAAATATCCGAGCTTCACGATTGACGGAATCATTGAACCCTTGGACCCTCATTGTTCAAACTGCAATTTCCGCTAGTATGACTACTTCCGAGCCATAGACCAGGGCAAATGGGGTTTCTCTAGTTGCGGTCCGCGCAGTGGTGCGATGAGCTCACAGTACGCCATCTAGGTCATCCGCCCAACTCTCCTGAGAAGTTCTCAGCCATTTTTCCAGGATCTTAACAATTGTCTTGTTTGTGGACTCAGCTTGTCCATTAGCTTGTGGGTATCCGACAAATGTGAAGCGTTGTTCAATCTTGAAAGATGCCAACCATTCCTTGAGTCTGTTGCCCGAGAATTGAGCACTATTGTCCGAGACAAGAATTCTTGGTAGGCCAAAGCGGCAAATGATGTTTTTCCAAATGAAGGTCCGCACGCGGCTTTCCGTGATAGTTGCCACAGCTTCCGCTTCTACCCACTTGGTGAAATATTCCATAGCCACTGTTGGTCCAGATAACGGCAAAGTAAAAGACTAGGGGGGGGGGGGGTGAATAGTCTTTTAAACTTTTGTCGATAAACACAGTTTCTCAGAAACCGGGGGGTTTCTGATACTTAAATTCAGAGCGCGGAAGACTTTAAGATAGGTAAGTGCAGAAACAATAAGTAAGTGTGTGTGATTTGCTAAAAGATAAATACAGAAAGGTAAATAGCACAGCAAGTATAGTGGTATCTGGAGGTGGCGTAATCCTCCAACTAATCCACTTCGGTCTTTCTGAGACCTAGAATTCACTAGAACAGATAATTGAGTTCACCTTACAATAATCCTATTCTAAGATTCCTAAACAAATGGTTCCCAACCAAATGTTCCCCCTGAGTTATTCCCCAGCTCCTAGAGCTAAGTACTTCCTCTACTCAGATAACCTTGGAGTTATTCCCTGATTTCCCAAATCAAGTACTTCCTCTACTCCACGCCTTGATGGTGTTGGTTATAGGGTTTGTCAGAGAGGCTTCTTGTATAACTTTTCAGTTATGTTTCCAGAGAGCCTAATAGAACAAGACTACTTAATACACTTGTTCAGTGTATGGCAATCTGCTCTTTACTGACCCAAGTAATTGATGTCCGTTCTGGAGAATGAGCTTCAGAAAGGTTATCTGATAGTTCAACTCTTTCACGAATAACAATCTCTTGTTAAGGTTCAGGACAACTTAGAACTACTAGTGATTCTTCAAGCAACAGAAAGCTTTCAGAAAGGGTAGTAGAGTGCTTGAGAGAATATTTTGCTTGATGGTAAGTTTGCAAGATAGAGCGTTCTAAGGTGTTGTTATATTTCTCAGCATCTAAGTGTGTGATATTTATAGATGAATTAGAGAGTCGTTGGATGTTATCCGTTAGACACAATTCAAATTCAGTCTATACTTATCTTGAAATGAGTACTCAGAAGTCCTTGTCTCATATCTCAGAGAGGACTGTGCTTTAGCGGCTTTTCTGCCGATGCAATTAATGCACATGTACTATTTCTTGTCCTGTAGTCTTCAACGGATACATTAGCCTTTCTGATGGCTTGCATGCTCCATACTCATGATGTCATATGTTCCAGAATCATGTTTCAAAAGTAACTAAATGCACTTAAGAAAGGATTAAGGATATAGTCTTTCCGAGTGAGACTAAACCTTGGTGTCTTCATAAACCTTGTGCAATCTTCAGTCTTCTAATCTTCAGAAAAGCTCCATTGCTAGGATTGATCTTCATGGTCTTCTTGAAATACAAAATTACACTCAGAGACCTATAATCCTAATACAAGATTTACTAGACTAATCATACTCAGTGATTTCCTCTTTTACAATGTTCAAGTGAACCAAGAGCACTTAATCACCTTTCTGGCTAAGATAACAACATGTGATGAGTGATCAAAATACTAACAGATATTCCTAACAGCCACAATTAAGAATTTCTTCTGTTGAGTGCCCTTTGGGAATGGCCCGACAATATCGATGCCCCATTGATCAAACGGACATGCTATGACTGACGGAATCATAGGGTGTGTCGGATGATGGGGAACATTTGCATAATATTGACAATCAGGGCATCTTCGGGCGTAGCCCGCAGAATCCTTATCAATGGTAGGCCAGTAGTAGCCTTGTCGAATGATCTTCTGAACAAGAGTTCGTTCTCCGGAATGGCTCCCAAAGCTTCCGCTGTGAATTTTCTCAAGCACAATCTTTGCTTCTTGCGGACCTAAACATCTCAAATGAGTCCCAGCGAAAGATTTCTTATACAAATCTTCCCCAAGTAGAAAATATTTGTTTGCTCGGTGCTGTACACTCCTTGACTCATTCGGATCAGCTGGTAATGATCCGTCTTTGAGATAACTAAAGATTTCAGTCATCCAGTTCCTTCCCGTTTCAGTTATCATAACAGTTGGAGTAGGACTTATGACGGATGAGTCAGTAATAGTGAGTAGGATTACTCTCCTCGTGTCTAGAGCAGCGGTTGCGGATGCAAACTTTGCCAGAGCATCCGCTCTTTCATTCCATCCCCTATCAAACTTCTCCAGGGTAAACTCATCAAAGAGACTAGCTTCTTGCTTAAGTAGCTCAAGATACTTGATCATTGAAGGGCCTTTTGTGGCAAAAGCACCAGAAAATTGGGCTTCAACTAACTGTGAATCCGTGTAAGCTTTGAGTTTCCGGATCTGCAGGGACTTGGCTAGACGCAATCCGACTAACAGTGCTTCATATTCAGCCTCATTATTGGTGACCTTGAAGTCCAAGGATATCGCATAGTCGAGTTCCGCGCCATCAGGGCTTTTACGATAGATTCCAACACCTCCTACTCTTCCAGTGGAGGACTCATCCACTTCCAATGTCCAAACATCAGAGGGATGTTCTTTGGTTTGGAGGTCTTCTGTAAGCTCCTGAGTTTCCAACCTTTGTTTCTCCTTTTCTTTAACATCCGGATCAGAGTTGTTAGTACCGGATTCCCTTGTGATATCATCGAGAAGGAACATTTGGTTTACCCGAGATTCCTCCCATGATGTAGTCTGAGACTGATTGATGAACTGAGCATCCTCGAGGTTTTTGGGGCTGATCTTTGGCGGAACCGACTTTCGGTTGATCTGCTTGGTGATTAGGCATTCAAATGCCTGTTTATCCGGGACTTTCTCTGACTCGCCTGTGGTATTCTCGCTAGGAAGTCAAGAACGACTTGAGCTTTCTTGGCTTGAGATAGCTAATGTCGATTCGCCAAATTTCGATTGCCCACTTAGAGAGTCGTCCGGATTGGTCGGGCTTTCCCAGGACCTGTTTCAAAGGTTCCGTAGTTAGTACTACTATTTTATGAGATTTGAAATATGGCTTTAATCGCCTTGCGGTGTAAACCAGAGCATATGCAAATTTCTCAATCTTGACGTATCTTGTCTCCGCCCCAGCAAGGGCTTTACTAAGATATTAGATTGGCAAGTGATCATTAGCTTGGACCCGTACTAATACGGAACTCATTGCCTCTTCCATAATTGCTAGGTAGAGGTAGAGTGGTTCTCCTTCAACGGGTTTGGAGAGCAGCGGAGGGGAATGGAGGTACTTTTTCAAATTTTCAAAAGCCTCAGAACATTCCGCAGTCCACTCAAAGCTCTCTCCTTTCCGAAGGATTTTGAAGAACGGAAGGTTCGTCTCTGCAGATCGCGAAATAAAACGACTTAAGAACATGAGACGTCCAATAAGCTGTTGTACCTCATTGAGGTTCTTCGGATGAGGCAGATCTAGGATTGCTTTGATCTTCTCGGGATTTGCGCTTATCCCCCTCTCTGTGACCATGTAGCCCAAAAACTTTCCTCCCTTCACTCTGAAGGTGCACTTTTCCAGGATTCAGTTTCATCTGAATGGTCTTGCCAATTTTTTCGTATACGTATACCTCCATGGTCATGCCAATTTCTTCCTTGAACATCTGATTCACCAGTCGTTGGTAAGTTGCTCCCGCATTTTTCAATCCGAAGGGCATCACTTTAAAGTAATACACCCTCCCGCAAGAAAGAAAGTCGCTCTTAATATCCTCCTTCGCCATCCGAATTTGGTAAAAGCCTTGATACGCGTCCATGAAACTCAGTAACGCGCATCCGGTTGTAGAATCAACCAATTGGTCAATCTGTGGCAAAGGGTATGGATCCTTTGGGCAAAACTTATTTAGCCTGGTGAAATCATTGCACATCCGCCATTTACCTGGTGATTTTTCTACTAGAACCACATTGCAAACCCAATAAGAATAACGGACCTCTTCGATATGCCCTGCTTTCGTAAGTCGATCAATTTCGGCGAATATAATGGCATCCTTGATAGGACCGAAATCCTTTCTCTTCTGGCGGATATATTTAATCGAGGGATCCATGTTCAGACGTTGAACAGCAACCCTCGGATCTATCCCCTTTAGGTCAAGATTCCAAGCAAAGACATCATCGTTATCTCGAGACAAGCAATGAGCTTCATTTCCACTTCCGCACTCATCTCTCCCGATTCTAGTCTTCTTATCCGGGCTCCCAACAACAAGCTCAACTTCCCTGAGAGTTTCATGAGGCTCGATCCGTGCAGTTTTAGGAAACTTGTCCTTCTGGCTCCCTACCCCAATGTTAGGATTCTCCTTTTTGGTGGAAGAACAACCTGCGGATCAGAAGTCACAGTGACTGCCAACACGGGTGCGGATGCTCTCCTTGTGGACATAATATAACACTCCCAAGCTTCTCGGATGTTCCCCACTTCCTCTCCAACTCCGCACGGGGTCGGGAACTTCATCCTATTATGGAGGGTGGAGGATATAGCTCGGAATTGATTGAGTCCGGGACGACCAAAGATGGCATTGTAGTCAAAAGTTCGATCCACCACTACAAAACGGACTAGCTGTGTCACTCTTGTGGGATGTGTCCCAAGTGAAACATGAAGCATGACACTTCCTCCTCCAAACCCTAATATGGAGGTATTGAGTCTCTCATATCGGATTCCTCCCAGATTCATCTGATCTATTGTAGATTTGGAGATGATGTTCGAGGAACTCCCTGTATCTACCAGGATCTTGTTTACTCGTTAAGTTACAATGGTTAAAGAAACCACCAGCGGAACATCCAGATCATCTATGTCTTCGCCTCCTGCCGTAGGAGGAGGGATCTCACTATCATGAAAGTATATAACATTTGTCCCTCGAATTGCTGGAGTAGCATATGATCTGTCATTGTTCCGAAGATTCTGAGCTGTCCGCTCTCTTGCGTTCCTACTATCGCCCCCAGTTGGTCCGCCTGCTATGGTGTTGATCACTCCGCTGTATGGAGGGTTCTCCATTTCAACGTCATCATCGTACCTGTATGGGTGTCGGTCCGCAAGCGGATGGATGGTCGGTCAGTGGAGGTGGCAAGGATAGAGGATGGGGCGGTGGCTCTGTAGCTCTATCATCCCTTTTTCGTTTCATCCTATCATGTCTAGAAGGCTCATCCGTATAGACGTGCTCCTTCAACTTTCCCTCTCTTATCAAATGTTCAACCTCCGTTTTCAGTTGAATGCAATCGTCCGTCTCATGACCACGACTCTTGTGAAACTTGCAATACCCCTTTGCATTCTTGTTCTTCCTGTTACTGTGAGATGGCTTGGGCCATTGAATATTCAACTTCTTTTCAATAATAGTTTCCAAGATGTCGGATCTTGGTCTATTGAGACGGGTATAATCCGCATATCTCCTTGGCGGACTCCTTTCTATGTGGAAGCCCTTATCTCTGTGATCCTTCCTCGGATCAAACTTATTAGGGCGATGCTCTTGTTTTACTGGCTCCTTTCCCTTCTTGGATCATGCTCTCACTGGAACATTCCTTCGGTACTCCTCTCCATACATTACTTCTTCACAGATGTCATCCAAATGCTTTTCACTTCTCACTTCCTGACTAGAAATTTTTCTGCGGAGCTCTGTGTTGAAAGTATTAGCATATAGGTGACGAACCCGTTCCTTAATACTGTGTGGCTCAACTCGAAGAACTTCCACGTTAAAGCGATCTAGGAAGGTCCTGAGATCCTCTTGCTCCCTTTGGATAACTTCTGCCAGATGCTCCACAGTGCGCCTTCTCCTCTTTGATTTTCCAAATTGTCCCAGAAACTTGGAGGAGAGGTCCGCATAAGATCTTATCGACTTGTTTGGCAACGCAGTGTACCAATCCATAGCTATTCCGAAGAGGGTGGATGAAAAAGTGAGACCCTTTGTATTATCACTCATCCCCTTGGAATCCATCTTACTATTGTACCTTGTCAAGTGGCCAACGGGACAAGTATCCCCGTAATAGTATTCCAAATTCGGAATCACTTGATCCAAGTTCCTGTTCCTTTTCTTTTTCTCTCATGATGTCATCGCACAAAGGATTTGGTGCACTTGTAGCTACCTGCTCATGATCTTTCTCCAAACGCCCGAGGTTGAGAATCTGGGCTTCCAAGGCTTTTCGCTGAGCATAGATTTCTTCTGCATTCATTATCTCCCCCATCCTAGGATGAACTGCTACATCCGCAGGGAGTTCATCTAGGCGGACCACTGGAATGGTTTCCGCTACATGATCTCTGGCTCTAGGAGGTGCTTGTTGCGGAGCTCTAAGCTGCATGTTATCCTCCTCCTGATACTCTCTCCTACCGTTCGGACTTCCTTCACCCCAAACTTGGGAAGCAGATGCTCTCCTATCTAGAAGATTCTGCAGATCCTCTTGAGGTAGCTGATTCCCCAACCTCTGCTGGATCGGACGTTGCCTGTTCCTTGATAGGGCGGGCTCTGCTTGAACCGGAGTAGCCACTGGCGGAGTGACTTGCTGAGGATGGGCATTGTTAGACCCGAGGCAACCTTGGATTATCGTGAGCAATCTATCGAACTGAGTCTCACTTAATCCGAGGTCACTAGTGCGGACGATGCGACCATCGGGCATAGTAAACTGTTGACCCGTAGTGGGGCCTTGAGCTTCTGCCGGTGAAACTTGTACGACCCCTTCTCCATGGTTCTTAGGTACAATGTTCTCAGGAACATTTCGGACTCTTCTGGCCGAAATATAACCTCCTTCATCTGTGGATGGGCTTGTTGTGTGGCCATCACTCGGATACCTTCTTCTTACAGTATTCCTCCCTGTTGCATTGGTTCTCCGCCCCCTGCTTGGTGGACGTCCGCGTGGACGTGGGGGTGGAGTTCCGACGTCAGTTGCACTGGTTCGTGCTGCCCTTCTTGTTCTTGCCATTCGAGTGATTGAAACACAGAACCTTTCGTAACGTTTCCCACAGACGGCGCCAAAATGTTGAGGGGTTTAACCTCGAACACTAACAAACTAAACTACCACAAATCCCCGATCTAAGATCCGCCACTAACTTGAGGTCCGACCTGATGACTTGGTCCGAGGTTGATCACCTGAAAAGACTGAGGGGGGGGGGGGGTAGATAGGTAACCCGGGTTGCAAGTTGTCAACCCGGTAAGAGACTTTACTCAAGAGAGAGTTGTAAGGCTCTCAATGTAGTAGTTATGAGGAAGGTTATGATATTTAATATGGCTTACCTCAAAGTTTGGACCTTGAGTTATATTTATAGAGACCATAGCTTATGAAGTGACTCATAAGATGGTGCTAAGTGTATGATTCAGATTTGGACACCAATGCTACCTTTGGCCCACAACCCAATAGTGAACAGTAGCCCACATCCAATTAATGGGCCTGGGAGGGTAGTTTGGACCTTTTCCCTCTGAGAGTACTGTTCCGCCTGTTGGGTCCGTGTCAGTCCCTCGAACAGATCTGTCTGCTTGGTTGGTCCGCCTCGTGTAACTCGGTGTCCGAGCCAAGTTTCACTAAGTATCTCGATGGTTCATTATGCGTTTGGTCTTAATGTGATGGTGGTGTCCGAGATTCTCTCGCCCGGTCCGTTTGGCATCCTAGGACTGACAGTTTGTGGTACTTGGATGGACCATGTGACCTTTTGTCAGGTTCGAAAGTTGTACACCTAGCTTGGTCGGACTTAGCTGAGAAGGTGTGTTGACTTGTAAGTACTAGTTGACCTGGAATGGTTTCCCTTAGGTCGGACCATTTGAAGGTCGGACTAGTACTGAATTGGCTATTTCAGCCTTGATGCGCTCTAGGACACGCTCTATGGCGCTCTTAACAGATTGGACACATATCCGTATCAACATAACTCAAGAAGAATTTTTGTCTAACTCAGAAATTACTCAAAAGTCAAATATACATTTGTTATGAGACTGGGGAAGTACATTAATTCACCAATTGTTTCATGGAAGGTTCTAAACGAGTCCGGGTATGATCTGGTTTCAGGCTTATTTATCTTATGTCAGGTCTCTTGCATTAATGGGTACAGAACAAACCCGAGTCTTAATTATAGGGCGCATTACTCTGACAACCCCTATTAAGTTTTCTAATTACATCTCCCCACATACGAAAACAATAACAACAACCCCTAGAATTCAATTTTTGTTGACTTTAGATTTTTTTCAGCAAAAGAAAAACACCCAAGAAAGCCTTTAAAATTTTTATTTGCAAAATTGTCTCTCCAAGTTCTAATTATAAAATTTTAACCTCATTTTATTTGCAAAAATATCCAACTTGATATAAATGTTTGGGAAAAAATGAAAAAGTTTGACATCTTTTTATTTGGATGGAATTGTTTCCATATAACTTACATTGCATAATTCCTTTCATGACTGGGATCATTTCACGTAGTGGGTATTTAATTACCAGAGGGTGAGAAAGTAAGAAAGGCGGACTTACGTACATCGTCCTACTAAGACTTGGGTCTGAGTAAGACAACCCATATATTTGACATCTTCGATGAGATCATTGAATGTCCGGTGCATGTGTCAAGTATTTTAGTGTAGAAAGAATAAGTAAGAATGAGATCAATCAATATGATATCTCATTAGTGCTTGGAGACTTTGTCAAGTGCTTAAATATAGATAGCATAAACAAATTGGATGATGTTTTTAGTGGATTGGAATATGTTACACATGTAATGTCCAATGACCCAACCCGTTTAATACCCGACATGTGGAACTCGATAAATATCATAAGGGTCATCAACATGTACCAAATCCTAAGAGGTTAAGCATTAACTTGTATGAGTTTAGAAAAATGAACCCCCTGAAACTAAATAAAAATGAATACAAAATTGCAAAACTCGATCGTTGTCCAACAATCCTACCTAGGGAACCCCACTAAAAGCTGGATATATGGTCATGCTTTTGAGTATATTGAGTAGGCTTTAAAGTTGTACAATGTCACGGGACTATGAGTTACTACTCTTGGGAAGCATATAATCGAGGCAAAAGTGATGTGTGGAATAAATGCAGGACAAAAGTATATCAATCTTAAGGTGATGATAAGCCATCATACAAATCAAACTCCCCTCTCAACTTCATAAGAGATAGTTCCCTATATCAATTTACTTTGCCATGGCGATAATCAAAAGTTAGGGAAAATATATTTCTCACGCCAGAATGTACATCTTCACATCAATATTAGACTACAATCAGTTAATGTTTCTCTATTCATGGTCACCAATAGAAATGTTATGTATGTATTGTTTTGTGAAGAAAATGGGAGTAATATATATGTAGTAACTGACTCATTAATTATCCTCATATGGGAATCCGCTAATTTTAAATTGGTTACGGGACCGGTACCCGACCCGTAATTCTTAACAAGTGATAAGTCCGTTAAAATCTGGAAGGCCCAGATGCCGTTTTGTGAATTGATGTTTTGATCGCCGGGGGGCGGGGGAGGGGGACCCCAAGGCGAATATTTTGGGTAGCACCCACCCACCCGGGGTGAAAATGTTTTGTGTCACAAAAATTCCACATGTTTTTTTTGCAAAAAAAAAAATTAGGGGGGGGGGGGGTTGGGGTTCTTTGTCGGCTGGGTTTCAGGTGATGCATACTTAGATAAGTTGTCGGGTTTTAACGTGGTTGAGTCAGCTTTGTATTAGTTGCTACCCATTTACAGAGGCCTATATGGGAATGAATATGATATAATTATCAACATGTTGCGTAAATAAGTGTTTAACAAGTTTATCACTATTATATAAAAAGAGACTTATAAGTATATTACATCCATATCAAGAGTATCAATTTTCATTAAAATTATTCTTTTTCCAATAGTCACATGTATGAGTTGTTTTTGTATGAACTTTTAATGATTCTAATTAGGCTCTGTTCTTTCATCGAAATTCTTGAACCGAATCGAATCAAAACTAACTAATCGAATCAAGAAATTATTGTGTAATAATAATAATTATTATATGATGGTATATATAATCACAATTAAAAAAATATATTATTTTTGTCATCTTTCTCACATTCTTCCTACTCTTTTTCTATCACTTTACATTTTTATTTATTACTGTATAACAAACTTTAAAACCAACCGCGTGAAAAACAATATGAGAATGATAACTCGATTAAAACCGAATTTTAATAATCGTCAGATAAACCCTTTTGTCTATTTTTTTTTTTTTGAATCGGTGAAATTTATTACAACTTGAAAACGTTTACAAGAGTATGGACAATGTTCGGCAAATAAAATAATTAAAAGCTTAACCAAATGAATTGCGCGTACCAAGTGGCAAGTAGAGATCACAACGAGAACAAATTAAATGTAAATATAATTAATCGAATTTGAGAAAGCATTTTATTTTGTAAAGCTTGATCTAACTAATTGATGGCACTGCAAACACGTCTGATGATACCATTTTGTCCAACAGTTGGTTGAATCTCTCCCATTCTGATCATGGCACTTGCAAAATCAGCTGCAAAAGTTCGTGGATTTCTTGCATACTCGCTAACAATGCTATCGGTTGATCCACCGCTGAAAAGTATTTGGTCTGATTCAAGAAGTCCCCTTCTTTGAAGTATGTTTCTAAAGTAATTGTTGTCAAATGAATTTGGTGTGACCAAATCTAGTGGTGCCAAATTGCTGTCTCTGCCCGTTTGAGGACATTGGCGTCTCCTGGTGTTAGCAAAGTTTGCATCAATATTTGTTCCATTACTATATATTCTTTCCCTGAACAAAAAGTTGAGATTGTCCTATTGTATGTGAACCTGTAAGATATAAATATGTCATTACCTTTTCAAACATAAGAAAATCATGTAGTATAAATCACTATTATGTACATGAACATAAGTTTTCTAATGAAGAATATTACTCATCCACTATTTAGGTTACCTGATAGAGCAACCAAATCCCTTGGACTGAGTCCCAAATCACCTAAGGAAGAGATAAGGGTGTCAAGAGGAGTAGATGGAGCTGGAAGACCGGTGTTTGCTAGAGCGCGGTTAGCCGTGGTTGAATCCCTTCTCCCAAGTCTTGGAGTCCATGATGGTCCTCCAACCTAAAGTAGTTATGATTAAGCATAAATAGAGAATCAAATTATAGTTATATATGCAGATATACATTTCAAAATGAGTAGTTTTAAGAGGATGTATCTACACTTTCGTAAACAGAGGCATCACGAGCTGCCAATGTGACTATGTCTGCGCAAGAAACAACTCCGGGACATGCACTCTCAACTGCAGCTTTAGCAGCCTCAATCACCTCATACCCTCGCACAGAATTTAAATTTGGGGCCGCAGTCTTCTCACTTTGAATTGAAGGCGTTTCATCAAGCAATATTGATGCGTCACAGCCTTGTACAAAACAATCATGGAAATGCAGGCGGATAAGTGATGCGGCCATTCTACGCTCACGCGCAATTGCTTGTCGGATAGACCTCCGAATTATACCTGCTGCATTTGGGCACCGTGTGTTGTAAAATGTGGTAGAGAGTTGTGCTTCACTTTGTATGATGCATAATGTTGATAATATAGCTAGCGCCAAAATGGCAGAAATTAAAGTTTTGCTATTCATGTAGGAAAGATTCAGAGTACGTTAAATATTATGCAAGTGAAATGCTCGCTCTATATATAAAAAATTAAATTAAGAAATATTGAGTGATGATGATAAGAAGGGGTTTCTCATAGTGAATTTATAGGACTTGATGGAACCTTGTTGGGCAGCCCACATGGGATAAATGTTTTGTACTCATTTGAATTTCCATGCGTGCATGTTGGATTAAGTCTTTGCTTAATCAAGTTGTTGATTTTCCATACAAATAATTGATATATTAAAATAACTCGGTTGAAATTTCTTCAATTCCTCGTGATAGAGAATATGCATCTTAATAATCATTAATATAATTATACTATAATATATATTGGATGGTCTTTGTTGACATGGAAAGAGCTGATTTTGCTACGAATATTTAACAGTGCGTCAAGGACATCGGATATAATAAGTCTTGGCACTTGCTACTTGTACAAATCTACATTTACTAATTAGGATTTAGGAGTAATTAAGGTTTATGTGCAAGTGCAATTTCGATATTTATAGTTTGATATGTATATTTGATGAGAATTTGCAAATATTTACTGTGGTGCATGGAAGGATACTAGTACTATATATTGGTTGTGGAGATGTAATCTGGAAACTTTAACCATGCACTCACATATTTTTCAACCAACATATATAGCCAAAACAAAGACTAATTATCAAGACATGGTTGTTGGACCAAAACTACGACTTAGGATCATTCTTTCAACCTAAATTTCATCGAATCGAATCGAATGAAACCGAATCGAATCGAATCGAATCAAGAAATTATTGTGTAATAATAATAACAATTATATGATGGTATATATAATCAAAATTAAAAAAATATATTACTTTTGTCATCTTTCTCACATTCTTCCTACTCTTTTTTATGTCACTTTACATTTTTATTTATTATTGTATAACAAACTTTAAAACCAACCGCGTGGAAAACAATATGAGAATGATAACTCGATTAAAACCGAATTTTGATAAATCGTATGCCTTTTGTCTAGTTTTGCAACATGATATCAATGTCCAAGGTGGAGTGGATAATGATTTATTGAACCCGGCAAGGAAAGAAACGATGAACAGGGTGCGCAAAGAGATAACATTGAGAATTTGACGCTCTATTCCAGGCAATATAGAGCCCGAGGAAGATAATATAGAGTCCGAGGAAGATAATATAGAGTCCGAGGAAGATAATATGGAGGAATAAATGCCAGTTTTCAATATTTGTGATATATAATATTATTTTTATAAAGTTTGGTCCGACTTTTGGTTTGGTTTAACTTGTTTTGGAGTTTTTGAACATGTAGATTTTTTGATAGTTCAAATTGTAACTATACTCTTTATTTCATTGATCTACTAAAAGTCGTATTAAAAAGAAAGAAAGAAAAGAAGTTGAAAATAACTCAATTGGATAAATTTTCTTATTTTCCTCGTACAAAAGATCGGGTGTGTAAATAAATGATAAAATAATAATAATAATAATAATAATATTATTATTATTATTATTATTATTATTATTATTATTATTATTAACAACAACAACAACAACAACAACTACAACAATAATAATAATAATAATAATATGAATTTAATGAATCGAATCGAATCAAGACGAATCGAATCGAATCGAAAGAGTTTTCAATGAAAAAATGAGCCTTAGTAATAAATTCTCACCGACTCTAAGTTTTTAGATGCTTGCAAATTGAAAGTTTTATTGTAATTGTGGAGTTCCACGTAGACACTATGATTTATTTTTCACCATACCCGTCGAGTATCGACGGGCCATTAACTAGTTTAGTTTAATATATCAATACAAACCATTTGACATTTAAATAGGTTAATTAAACAAATTAACTAACTAGCGAAATATGTATATAATAAAAGTAAGTTTTAGAGATATAATTTTACAAAAAAATGAAACAATGCAGAGTCACGGGTAGAGAGAATGATTTAGGGCTGCTAAGTTTTCTTTTCAATTGCATATCTTAATTTTTCAAATTGAAAACATGATGGACTCAGTTTTGAACCGGTTATTCGGTTTATATCAAATTTAAGGTTTATGCGAGTTTGGAGGTTTTCGGCCTAGCTTGAACTCGGAGTACCAATTGAACCGGATTGACCCTGCGGGTTTAACAACATACTCAAGATCTTTCAATTGTGGAGAAATTAGATTACGCTGTGGTACATAGGCTGGATGAGCACAACTGTTTGTGCACGTGCATAACCAATGAACAAAATAATGTATATCATAAAAATTATAGATGCAGCGTCATCGGGACCCGAGAAGTCTTCATCCTATATGGGTATATATGGAGGAACTGGAAAGACATTCATCTAGAGAAGATTGCGCTCGACATTTATGTGGATGAAGTGATATCGTCATTCCCATATCTTACATCATTATATTTAATTTTTTTTTTTTTTTGGAACAAAGATAGCTTTTTATTCCAAGTAAATGTTCAAGTACAACAACCCAAAACACAACGAGCAAACTACAGCAAGACAAACACATCAAGGTTCATCCCAAACTTATAAAACAGGATACCCCATATAGGACCTACACAAAGGAACTAGCTTGGAATTAACAAGACAACGACCAATAGCTTTTTGCACCACACTTCGCAATATCCGTTGCATATCTTCAACCCCATCTATAAAGATACGCCGATTACGTTCAATCCAAAGCGCATACACAAATTCCGTGATTAGCACTTTCAGAAGTCGTGGCCCAGCTCTATCCCCTTTAGTACACGCAACAAGTTGTGGTAGCAGATCATGCCAGTCTCCATGAATCAAGGGCATGCCAAACCAATGAAGGAGCGCCTCCCAAGCAGCTCGAATATGAGAACAAGAAAAAAACAAGTGGTCAATAGATTCACTCACCACATGACAGAATACACAAGATGGGTCTGGAATGTCACAGAATTGTTGCAGACGATCTTTTGTCGCAAGTCTCCTTCTGGCTGCCAACCAAATACAAATTTAGCCCGGGGTGTAGCTAAATTATGACAACCAATCCACTCAAGGTCGCTTAGGAAGGGCAGGACGAAGCAATCTATATACAACACGCATATGAAACTCCTCCATCCCTAGAATGTCATCTCGAATCTGCAAATGAGCTATCTCATCCCTATACTTCAACAACTTCTTAAAGAGATACGAAGCTTGTAATGGGACAACCATTACATCAATCTGTCGTTGCTTAATATAGTACGCATGAATCCACTGAATCTATAATTTACCAGACTTATGATGAATAGCCCATAGAAGCTTGAGCATACAGGCCTTATTCCAAGTTGGCAAATGAACCAAATTTAAGCCACCCTCAGCTCTACTACGACACACATCATCCCAAGCAACAGGAGCTCTCTTGCCGCCCACATCTCCTGACCAAAGGTATTGGCGACAAATAGCATCAATACATTTCATAACCTTCTTTGGAAAAGGAAACAGCTGGCTACAGAAGTTCTGAACTGCATAAAGTACACTCTGAACCAACTGAAGACGACCACCATAAAGGAGTTTAGCAGTCCAATGATGTATTTTGCTCAACATTTTATCCAACAGAGGTTGATACTGACTAATAGAGAGCCTCATGGCATTCAACGGAACTCCTAAATAACGGAATGGGAGAGAGCCTTCCGGGATATGGATATGATCAAGAATCTCCTGCTTCTTCCCAAAAGACACCCCAGAGAAGTAAATCTCACTCTTCCTTCTATTAGCCACCAAACCCGAAGTGTGACTAAACTGCTCAAAACAATCCAACATAGAAGTGATTGACTCCAAAGTTCCTTTAGAGAAGAACAGCAGGTCATCAGCAAATGTCAGATGCGTAATCTTCAATAAAGAACACTTCGGATGGTATCTAAACAAAAGATTATTATGTAAAGTGTGCATTAGTCGACTGAGATACTCCATACAAATAACAAAGAGGTAAGGGGAGACAGGGCCGCCTTGCCTCAATCCCTTCCTACCAGCAAAAGGCTCCAACAACGAACCATTCGCATAAATCGTAGGAAACAGTAGTCATACAACTCATAATCCAAACAACAAACTGATCAGGGAATCCAAATCCCCTAAGAATCTGCTCAACAAATCCCCAATGAATAGAATCATACGCCTTCTATAGATCAATCTTGATCATACACCGGGCAGACATACTCTTCCTTTCGTTACCCCTGATGAGCTCCTGAGCCATGATTGTATTATTATGTATAAACCTGCCAAGAACAAAAGCAGCTTGCTCTACATTCACAAGATGACTCATAACAAGACTCATACGAGTAGTAATAATCTTAGAGATTATTTTATACAGAATAATGCAACAGGCAATGGGTCTAAAATCCCTGACTGTGTTAGCTACAGTCCCCTTGGGTATGAGAGTGAGGAGAGTAGTATTAACACTCTTTAGTAACCTGCATGTACGAAAGAAGTCTTTAATAGCAACCGTAACATCCTGACCCACAATATCCCATGTTGCTTTAAAAAACTTAGAAGAGTATCCATCCAAACCAGGAGCTTTATCATTACCAATACTAAATAAAGCATTCCTCACCTCCTAATTAGTGATTGGAGCAACCAGTTGCGCACGCTCCAACAAAGTTCCAGTACGAATAATGTATACATCAACAAAGAAGGAAACAACAGCATGTGTACCCATCAAAGACTTATAGAAACTCAAAACTTCAGAATGAATATCAGCCTCAGAAGTGAGTTGGACCCCTTGCTCATTAAAGAGTACATGGATCCTAGCTTTCTTCTGAGTTTTCAAGCTAGCATGAAAGAATTTGTTGTTTCCGTCACCACACTTCAACCAATGCACCTTAGCTTGCTGTTTCAAGATCTGTTCCTCCACAAGCATCCACTTATCATAATCAAGCAAAGCCTCCTTCTCCTCCTCAAAAAGCTGCATGTTGAGAGGATCAAGTTGTAAACTAATTTTGATAGCATCCACCCGAGCCCTAGCTGTAGTAATTCGAAGCTGAGTACTAGCATAGTACTTCCGCAAACCTTGCAACTGAACACGAAGAGGTTTCAATTTCGACCAAACTTGAAACATTTTCACACCTTGAAAATCAATCTTCCAAGACTCACGCACAACTTGCAAAAAATCCAGATGATCAACCATACAATTTAGAAACTTAAACTGACGTTTGGGTAAAGAAATAGGTTGTCCACCCCGCACCAAGAGTGGTGAATGATCAGAAGTACATGCATTAAGAACATGGACAACAAACTGAACATACCCCTGAAACCAACTGAGATTCCCCAAGCATCTATCTATCCGAGAATAAATAAGATTTGCACGCTGATTATTACACCAAGTGTAACTCCAACCCATATAAGGCAGGTCCTGGAGCTGAGCATCACCCAAAGCCTCCCTAAAATCAGAACACTCGGCATCAGTCACAGGATTACCCCCCAACCTGTCCGTAGCACACAAGACATTGTTGAAATCCCCAAGAACAACCCATGAGTCCTGAGTCCGGGAAGCAAGGCTTCTCAAGCACTCCCACAGAGGACAACGTGCTTTAAGAGAATTTGAAGCATAAACAAAAGTAACATAACTCTGAAAGGATCCACTCAGACTAGTGGTTAAACCATGAACATGCTGAGACGAAGCAGAAATCACCTGAAAATTAACCCAGGCAGTATTCCAAGCAACCCACAGGCGCCCATTAGCTGCATGATCATAATTATCACTAAAATTCCAGTAAGCTCCAAACAACTTCTTACAACGAGCCGCATTTTTTTGTTTAACTCGAGTTTCTAACAAACCAATCAAACCAACTTTATTATCGACAATGAACCTATGTACATCTTTCTGCCGAAGGGATGTATTCATCCCTCACACATTCCAACTAGCAAAAATCATAACTTGTACTAGAAGGACCTGCTTTAGCCCTTGGTTGTCGATCAAAAGAACAAAAAATAACCTCCCAGCTTGCGGCAAATCAGGTTCAAGAGTTGAAAACGGAATATCTTGAACAATTTCAGGCTCAACCCGCTGCTGCGTCCTCACAGGCAGATTACCATTCCTCACCTCAACCCATTGCCCCACTGGCGGATTCCTACGAGCAGCCCTCCTAGATGGCACAGTCATGGCGCGCTCAGGCTGTGGCACATCGACAAGCCCACAATCATGCCCAACACACTGGCACCTTTGACAAAACAAAGGATGCCATTCTAACTCCACAGGCTGTTAAAAAACCACACCCTTAGCATTCTTTATCCTCACAAATTTAACCACAGGCTGCGTAACATCAACTTCAACCAAAATACGAGCAAAATTCACCCTCAATTGTTTCAAAGTACACTCATCAGTATATAGAGGTTTTTCCCAACACACCGCGCTTTACTCAAGTTCACCGACCTAATAATCAGAATGGAAGTTTGGGAAAATTCACCAAAACAGGTAGCAAAGTGACATCATCCTTCATAAATACAAAATCCGGGGACCATTTCTTGAAAATTAATGGCTGATGTTTAACAAAATAAGGCCCATTTGCCATAACCTTCTCACAATCAACAATACTCCAAAATCGTGCAATGAAGAACTCATCATCAAATTGATGTAACTCTGGGATAGCAATCCCACCCCAAGCCTTGGAAACAAAATTTTTCAGATAGGATAGAGTATGATTCTCACCCAAAATGTAGAAAACCAAAGAATTCTCCCACTTACTAGCCTCCTCCAGGATTTCATCATCAGAAAAACAGACACAAATACCATCAAAATCAACATAAGGCACATCATAACTCAAAGGCAAACCATTTGAAGCTAAACGATTCCCCTGGGCAACCGGAACAAACCCACCAGCCTCCTCCATTCCGTCCACCACCACCACACCATTCCCCTCCGGCCAATCAAGCCATGAAAGTCGACGAGGCAGAAAGCGTAATCCTCTAACCTAAGTCGCCATCTAGAGCCGGAGAAACCAGTAGCCTCAGACGTTGAGCCACCATCGATCCGACTCACCCGTGGAAGTGGCAGATCGGAGTCACCAGTGCCTCACTATGGTTTAACAAGCCAACATTCATATCACTCTCAATCAACTTCTCTTTCCCCCTCCCTGAATGTGGACAGCCGATAGCGGCGAGATCCGGCGGCGGAGCAGCAGAATTCGACGTACAGATCGCCTTTCTTGGGTAGCAACGCTTCTTTCTTGACATCGCCTCAACCAGCGCGTGAGAAGGACAAATGAAACCACTAACTTAAATTTTTTTTATGATTTAAATTAGTTTGGATTTCTATGTAATTTTGATTTCTGTGTAATTTTTATTAATATGATTTAAATTAGTTTGGATTTTAAGTGAAGTTACATATATTTTATGAATGATGATAATATCAGAGCATAAATTCTATTGCCAAAGTAATTTTAGTTATTTGTGACACTTATGATACTTATTAGAACACATATTAAATCTATAAAAGGTAAATTGCTCTGGTATTATCATTTACGATATTTTATTACTAATAACTATCATCATCGGAAATCAATTTGAGTGTAAATTAAATTTTACGAATGAGATAAATTCAATTCCGGAGCTCAATTTGAATGGTACGTCAACTTTGCACATTTGATAATTAAAATTTGCGAATTATATTCGAAAGGTAAACCACAATATATGAAAAATATTGTAAGAACGATATAACCCCAACTTGAAAACTCAATTTGAAAGATAAATCGACTCTTGAAAATGAGAGAATTACAAATTGAGACTCCATTAGAAGGGTAAAGCAAACTATATGAGAAAAATACTCTAAAAATGGGATAATACCAATATTTTAGAACTCCATTCGAAAGATAAACCAACTTTAAGAATGAGATTATTACAAAATGAGACATTTATGCGAAGGGTAAACCAAACTACATACGAAAAATTGCCTTAATCAAGAAATGACTCCAACTTAAGAGCTCAATTTGAATGGTAAACTAAACTAAACAAATTGGATAATTCTAAATTGAAAATTCAATTCGGATGTCAAACCAACTCAAATAATGGGATAACTCCCACTTGGTAACTCAATTAAATGCTAAACCAACCATACTAATGTGATTAATTATTCAAACTTTTAAACTTAGTTCGAACGGTAAACTCAACTTTGAGACAGTTCCAACTTGGAAACTCAATCTCGAGGTTAAAATAGCTCGAAGAATGGGATGATCATAACTAACTCGAAATTCAATTTGAAGGTCAAACCAACTCTGAAGTTGGATAAATCCAATTTGAGAATTCTATATGAATGTAAATCACATTATACGGGAAAAATATTGGAAGAAATGAATATTCCATCTGAGAAACTTAATCTGAATGCTGAACAAATCTATCATTTGCTCCCCCTAATAAATTTTACAATAACATTGGGGGTCCTGATATTGAACAATAACACATCAGTCCATCTTTAATTTTTCGAGATGACCATGACTATTCTTAATTTCCATGTGGATATTAGTCCCTCTTCATTGCAATCAACCCCTTTGATTTTATAATAATTTCATAAATGACCAAAAAAAAATTATATACAATTTCATTTCATCTTCTTCATCAAACCATGTTTCATTTTCTTCACCAAACACTATTTTTCACCTTTTTAAGGAGTCGAATCAGGCACCGTTAGAGCGTCCAAATTTGAGCTATGTTGATGATGGAGCTGTTAAGCTCCTTTAAAAGAGCTCATAGCAGCTCCAATGGTGATGTTGTGAGCTCTATAATGGAGTAAACATCAGCTCCAATTAATTGGAGTTCCTGCAAAGCTCCGTTAGCTCCATTAATTGGAGCTAATGTAAAGCTCCGTTAATAGAGCAAAGCGCCTTTAATTAATGTAGAGCTTTACCGCTCCATTATTTGGAACTCGGTCTCTCTAATGGAGCCCGATTCATCTCCTTATGAAATTATTTATAATAATATATATGAGTTAATTGGATGTAAAATTTATGTTAATGATGATGAAGACATAATTTTAATAAAATATAATTTCATGAAAAGGAAGATGAAATGACAGAGAATTTTTTGGGTAAAATATTTAGGAGATGGAAAACAAAAACATATCATCATGCATATATTAACAAGAAACAAATTTGAAAAGATTCAACGGGATTATTTAGTGTAGTTTTTTAATAATGATTGAGTTTAATAGGACTATTTAATAATAATGGGTAAATATTAAAAAAGAAAAAAAGTACTCTAGGTCGAGACACTTCCAGTTTAATTTAGTGAGCAAGATTAGTATTGTCCGGTCAGTTCATACTAGATTTATCACTAGTAGAATAAGAACTCCGACCCAAATACTGGCCAAAAGAATTTATAAGTTTGATTGGAACAAGTTTTCCAAAAATAATCAAAAGTTCATGACCTAATAAATATAATTAACAACAGCTATTCGTTTTCAATATTAAACCTAACTATGTACAAATCATTTATCGTTTCTCCACGTCTCCTTTATACAGGCGATCTGCACTATGATACATCTTTGTGTACCATCAAACTTATTTAGAAAAAAAATCATATATAATAAGATATTAAATTTCACATCATGTGTATAAATGATAAAAAATTTCCTAATACATATTCATGAGCATACATTTTTCCATACATATTTACTGAAAAGGAATCAGAGACATTGTTGAGGTTATCTCGGTCTATATCTTACTACACTGGACTTCCGTTATTTTACTTTTAAACAGGCCGACTTCCACCATCCAACCCGACTCAACCCCGTTCAAAATAATGATGTTCATGTCCGGTATGGCATATACTCGAACCCATTCCACACCTTTGTAGCAAGACTAATCGCAACGCATTTATGACTAAGTTAGTAAAAAACTACATTTCCCGGGAGTGGTGGAATCGGCTACCCTCTAGCCGGGATACTCTCTTCGATCTTCTCTCCACTTCTTGACCCATAACGGCCCCGGAGGCGGCGGGTCCGATACTCCCGAGGTGGGGAAACTCTTTTCGATCTTCTCTCTACTTCCTTGATGTCCATAACGGATCGAGGTGGGTCATGGGGGTCCGTAGATACTCTTCAGGCGGGGAAACTCTCTTTGATCTTCTCTTCACTTTCTGGATCTCCCTGACGACGGGGGAGGGGGTTGTGTTTTTGGGAAATGGGGGGGTTGGAAAAAAGCAACTGTACATGTTAATTATATTTGTAGATAATAATTTTTGTGTATGTATGGTGGGTGACCACATACTACCGCCCTATTGATTGTGTTGTATACTTTTGTATTTTATTTTGGTTCGTTTTGAGGGATAATTTTTAAAAAAATTGTATCCGTTACTAATTAATGCAGTCGATGCAGTAGGACCGATACAACGGGTCCCGAATGGTTAAGCTCGATCCTACCGCACAAATCATATCTGTCATGATGAGTCGTACTTTTACATTTTCTATATATAGTTAGCATAAATAATAACTCAATGATGTAATATAGATGAAGAAGGACTACCCATCAACATCACGACCAACGTTGTTTACATAGTTTGGCTACCTTATTTTTCAATTAATTATTTTGTCCTCCTTTTTCTATTTATTATTAAAAGTAAACTATACCTCTGTATAGAGAATGAGTGGTTATTAGAGATTTATTGATGAAAAAATTTGTACTAGACTAAATATTGTAATTGTAATTGTTGTAAAAAAAAAAAAAAAAAAAAAAAAAAAAACAGGAGGAGGAGGAGACGTGCGTGCCACTTTTTCCTATCCTGATTCTACCCATAGCAATATGTGGGGTTTAATATTAGTTGGGCCATATGCGGGCAACAAAATGCCAAATTTACATGAAACAAACTCAAATACTAGTTATTACCCAAAAAAAGGAAGTTATATGAAAAATAGGTTAACAAAAAAATATAAAAAGAATAAAAATAATATCCATACCAACCATTCCTCATAAAGAAAAAAATTATATCAAAATAATTCATTATAAACAAATTTCTCTATGACTTTTAAAAAATATTTTTGTTCTAGTTTCACCTCTTTCACACTAGAAAATGTTTTATTTACAAATTTGCACAAAAAAATGAACAATTAACATATCATATAATCCAAACATTCTGTTATATAATTCATTTTCCGTTATTTCTAAAATTTATATTAGACGAAATGTAATATACATTTATATTGTCAAAGAAGAAAATGATTAAAATATTACACGCGATCCCGCATTTCACGCATACTAAGTATATCCATATCTATTTGAAAAAAAAAAAAAACAATAAAGAACGAGAATTAGTTCCTTCTCGAATGGCGCCACCCCCTCCTCCGGTCCGACACGGACCCATTCACCCGAACCCGTCCATAATTCTCCCGCAAAACAACCACGAGATCCACGAATGCCTGTAGTATAAACCTGTAATACTTCTTATTATTGAAATCCATGAAACAGAACAACAACTCCTCCATCAATCCCCAATCCACTTTCCCGTTATGCTCCGCACGCGCCTCCATTATCTCCTCCATCGACATCCTAAAATCCTTGTATGGACTTGCTGAGTACGTCAGCAGCGCGATAATATCGTCTGGTGCTGCCATCTCACTCTCCGCCTGCTCCTCCACCAGCTCCTCGGAGGAGGAGATAGAAGTACGATTGATTGTCGGTGAATCGGTATAGACCGAAGGATAGAAAGTCGAATCGAAATGAAATGACATCGATTCAGCATTTTTGTTTTTGTCATGGTCTTCGTATTCCTCCTGGTAGAGTGATCGGAAATTCTCAAAGAGGAACTGGTCGACGTCCGAGAGCGTTACGCCATTGTCTTGCTTTGGCTTAGCGGTGGTTTTGGCGGATAACAACGGCGTTTTGGGACGCTTGCATTTGCGTAAACGATAGTGGAGATGTCTCTTTGAGTTTTTTATTTTTGAGAGGCATTGTTGAAGCATTTTATTTATTTCTGCTTCTTGTTTTTGGTTTTGCATGAGAAAATCCAAGTCTAATTTATAGGGTCAGGTTAATGACCTGACGAAGGAGAACATTAATTAAATTCAGAATTGATTATGGTGGTTAAAGAAGATTAACTATAGATAGATGGGATATGTGATGTTAATGAGAATATTTAAGGCACGTTTCTTGTAAAGTGTTTTAATTGCAACTAATTGATGGTAATTCTTTCGTGGAAGATCCATAACTGTTTAATAGCGTCCTGAATGATAGTCACACAAAATCAAGTCCTTGAATTTTCAATTTTGTTGGTCATTTTTTTTTTTTTTTTTAATCAGCAAAAATTATATTAATAATCGGAGTCATGAAGAGCATAAGAAATGCTCAAAAACGTAATTACATAGTCAATTGACCGAATCCAAACCGAAGTCCAAACCATTACATCTATGTAACCTCCAAGAGGTTTTACATCAAAACCTTAACCAACGACATCTCCCAAAAAATTAAAGAAAGCTAAACTTTTCTTCATTAATCCAAGAACGTCCATCCATCACCAAGAGTCACAAGAGCATAAATGAGAGCCACCGTCATTACAATATATTTATTTTTTTATATATATAAGTGGATAACTATTAAATTTGTACAATTGAATACTTAATTTAAGTTAAATTGGACTTATTTGCAATATATGTGTAAATTAAATTTTAATTACAAAAAATAATGTATTTTATTAAATCAAATTACAAGCCCTAATTCAATCTCAACAAAATCAATGCATCATAACAAAAACCAATCTTCCTTCTTCATTTAAAATTTATTTAAATGCTAATTCAACCCCAACAAAATCAATTCATCATTGAAAAAAAAAACGATATGCCTTCTCCAATTAAATTTTAAACCCTAATTCAACCCAACAAAATCAATTCATCATTGAAGAACAACGAGAACCAATCTTTCTGCTCCATATTCTCCAATTAAATTAAATAGATCAACTCAAACACTAATTCAATTTAAAAAAAAGAAATCTATTATCAGAAACAACAATATTACTTGTCTTTGTATACGTCTAACTGTAACTATGTGCCACAATAACACGCTCACGTATTAGTATCTTTATAAGTTAACAAATTCTTGAAACTTGAGAGGGCCATAATTTAGTGAAAGGATGGGAAGCGATTAATGTTTTTAAATATATAAGTATAATATATTAAACAAATTCATGTTATGTATTGCGGTTGTCGGGTAGTTTCAAGTGAAATGTTAAAATAAATGATGAAAGATAAAAATGTGGCAAAAATGTAATTTTAGTTGGAAAATGTGTAATTTGTATTTAAAGAAAAGATTGTTTATTTTTTATTGCGTGCATGGTAGATTCCCTTTATAGTAACATATGAAATTTTTTGGGACGGAATGTCATATGTATGAAGTGTCGCAGGACGGAGGGAGTAATGTTTTATGTCACGCACCGAAACCAAAATAACGATTTCTTACCTTTTCTAAATGACGCGACCGGCCGTCTATCGTGAGATGGACTCATGCCAAGACGAAGCCTCATAAACAATAACATAAACAGAACATTCTCGGAAACGTAAACTTTAAAACTATGTCCAAAAGTAGAGTATCAGAGCAACTAAATCCCAAAATACAAAGGTCTTAAAAAATAAATAGAAGTTTCAAAACTCCTAAATAATTAGAAGCCAGGCCTGAACAAGAAACGAAAATCCTACAAAACTAACTCTAGAACTCCAAAGCGTCCTTCTTAAAAGACCTTACGTCCCTGAAAAAACGTGCAAGGGTGAGCTCCTGGCACTTTTACCAGATCAAGCATGGTCAAAAGATAAATATATATACACTCCAATATACCACAATACATAATCAAAGTCAATTTGGAACACTGTCAAAACAATAACAATACACTTTTAGCTCAATGAGACAATACACTACGGCCACACGAACCGTGGTGGCACACATGCCGCCTTTCACATAAAAATAACAATGCCCTACCAAAGGAACATTAAAATGGGAGATCTCCAAAAAAGTACGACATTCCATCGAAACCAAAGTGATGTGACAATGAAATGTGCGATTTTGCATGCTTTTAGACCCTCGTTTTTTGTCCAAAATTCAATATTTGCATCATAATATGGCCAATTACCAACTTCTTGCATATTTGTAGGTCGTGATCGCGTTTTTGAGGAATTGCACGATTTTCGGTGCCAAAACGTCATATTTAGCCGAACTCGAGAAAAATAAGGAAATACGCTGATTTGGCCGTTGCATGGAGTTTGAGGTGTCAAAACATTTCATATGACCAACCAATGTGAAGATAATTGAAGATGCTACAACATTGTAGAAGGCCACTTTTCGAGGAAACGAAGTTACGAAGTTCGAAATTGAAGAATGAAGAAAACATACAGAAAGCTGAGGATATAGAAGGACTGCGGTCGGCAGTCGACCGCAATGAGGCTTCTGCGGTCCACAATCGACTTCAATGAAGGAAAATTCTGGAAATTAGGCCTTTTCCTAGCCTGTCAGGCTAGAGCACGCCTTTCTGACCTTCCTTATTGATGAATGGCGGCCAGGGAACGAAAATTTCAGTATAAATAAGACCCTTAGGGTCTCATAATCATTCACCGCTCCCAAAGTAGCTCTCTTGAGAGAGAACCAGTACTCGGGGAAGTGGAACCCCAAAACCATTGGCCGTTAGGCACTCAAAAGGAGGGACATCAACGACTAAGCTGCTTCTTCTTCTCCTTCTCCTTCTTCTTCTTTTCGATTTATGTATGTAGTAGATTACTATGAGTTAGCTAACTTTCTCTTGTAAAGGTGAACCGACGAAACTTTGCTACTTCTTTAAATGTCGTGTTATATTAATGAAATAGTTCTTAGACATAAATCGTGATTATACAACTCTATACATCCTTTCTGGTGTGATGTTCTACTGAGTAACACATTAGTTTCATTGAACTGAGTAGGGGTACTGGTATTGACTGCGCCTTGGTATTTAGTATTATGCCCTGTTGTCGTTAGAGGTAATCGCTTATGATATTTACTAGGAAGTTGAGAGTAGCATAGTACGAGGGAGGTCGGGGGTCCTTTACATCTTCACCATCATCAATTTTCATCAATAGAATTATGGTTTTAATTGCGATTCGATCATCTGCTTTCAATTTGTTTACTTACAATCTGTTCGCTTTCTGCACGCAAAATCAAAACGTTACTTGTTTGTTCCTATGCTAAGTGTCCGTGGAGAACGACATCCCGAGTTAACTTACTGCTATTACTGTGTGTTTGTGAACATCCGACAATAATATAAATTTAATCTTTGATTGCAATTGAGGATTACAGGTACTGCATCACATTCAAATTCTCAAGTGCACATCAAAATTTGCCGCCGCTACCGGGGAGACTTGATCGCTCAAGCAAGTTTCAATCATCCGTGATAAGTTGAACTCTTTCTTACGCTTTACTTTACGCACTGTCTTTCAATTAGTATAGCATAAACCCAAAAAACATATATATAATCTGTTGAAATCGATTTTCATAGGAAAAAAAATCCAAAAATATTTCTTTTCCGTATTAGTTCATTTCCTTTTCAAAAAAATCCAAAAATACGTAATTTTATATTTCTGTTTATTATCTTTTTCTAGTATTATCTATATGCATATGTGATAGTCTGTCTGTTAGTCTTTATACCAAGCAGGAAAAACACGGACACACCAGTGGCACCATTTGAAGGTTGTAAACTGTTTATCCCCAGCATGGAATTGTTTGGTAACATGAGCGGGGAAGGGACTAGCAATGAAACTCACCCTGGGTACGTTCCGATGTGTAAACTTGAGGAGCTACTCAAGGCTCATCTCGAGATAAAAATCGAGAGGGAAGAACTAGAACTAGAAAGGTTAAGGATAGCCGAGGAAAGGTTGAGATTAGAAGAGAACCAAAGGAGGGATAACGAAGCAAGGGTGGAACTGATGGACGAAGACGACAGACCCATGCGCGACTATGTTATGCCAAGGCTTACACTGCACACCTCAAGCATCTACCTTGAAAGGATTGCGAGAGAATATGACTTGAAAGGCACCCAACTGAACCAACTACCTTCTACGGGAACTCAACTGAGAACCCGATGCACTTTATGAAGGAATTCTACATAATAGTTGGAGGTATGCCGCTTAGTGGGTTCACGGAATGTCCGCTTTGAAGAAGAGTATTCCCTAACTGCCTTAAAGACAAGGCAAGGGATTGGCTATTATCATTACCGTCAAACAACTTGAACACGTGGGATGAAGTCGTCAATAAGTTTAAGCTCAGGTACTTCCCACTTAAGAAGACATCTGACCTGAAGAGCCAAATCCAAAACTTCAGCCAATTTGCTGAAAACTTTTCACGAGGCCTGGGAGAGATATAAGGATCTACTTGATAAGTGCCCAATGCACTCACATGCGACATTCGACAAGGTCAACAATTTCTACAAAGGAATTGACTCCATTAGTCTGGCACTTATTGATGGAGCATGTCAAGGAAACTTGTTGGATGTACCACCAAGGAGAATTTGGGAGGTATGCGAGAATGATATGCTCAAATTGATACTTAGAAACAAGTAGCAAGCAGTTGTTGTAAATAGACAATGCTAACCACGAGGTCGTTCGCTAAGGAACCAATTAAACTACCAAAACGATTGAAAACAAATAGTTACTTGTGAAACGATGTTTATTTGTTTGAATTTGAGTACTTCTAATAACTAGAAAACAGAAATTAACAATGTAGTTGTTTGTAAGAATGAGGTAGAAAGAACACAGTAGTTACGATCAAGCAATGCTAATTCGCTCTAGGGATACGTTCATACTGTCACACGATCGGTACAGAAAACTATCAATCCAATTCAACCAAACGTTATTTGAAAATCTTTGAACTAGAGTAATCGTGGGTCGTCAATCCACGATCCTTAACCAAGACGTTTTAGAGAATCTTTGAACTAGCTTATTGGATTGAAGGGTTTTTACGAAGATCTTTGAACGAGCCTAACCTATATGAACGATTTCAAACCCTAGAAGCGAATACGCAAGGCTATCACGCAACTACCATGTTCGGAGTGATTTAGCTACTCATAATCGAAGCAAGGATGAAAGAATACAAGGTATTGCTCATGTTCAACACAAACAGAATGATAATCGCATGCAAGCTCAAACAATTCGAGAAACAGAATAAGAATGAATTGAATGAGATAAAACAATAGAGAGTTACCACAGTAATCAAGGATTCGATATCAATCCTTCGATGAATAGTCAAAATCAAGCTCCAAATTGTTATCAATGTCAAAGTATGAATGTAGGTTTGGATCTAGGGAAAAAGTAGTTATGTCCTAAGTTAGGGTGAAAGAATCCTATTATAGGAGAAAAAACGAGTGGAATCCTAGCAGAATTCGAACAGAAAAACGTCCAGCAAATAAGCTCTTGTAAGTTCTCTCCGCTGCGAGGAAAATCCTTGCCGCTGCGAGGATGTTTTATGCCAGCCAGATTCAGACGTCTGTATCTTTTTCTACAAGAGGAATTTAGCTATGATTCTGAAATGAATGTTGTAGCCTTTGAATCATCTTTCCATGGCCACCGAGATAAGGTCAATAGAACATCATATGAAAGAGTTATGGCCAAAATGTCTAGACTGCTCCGTATAACTTCACTTCTGCAAGCTTCGCTAAAATGGCTCTCAAATCTTGATCCGAACTCTGAATCCACTGCTTTACCACTACTCTACATTCAAAGATCTAGAACCAAAGTTTCCACTCCGATTTTCACCTTCGACACAAAATCCTACAAAACACAAACAAAGCACCAAAGCATAAAAACGTACAAAAACACTAAAAAACCATAAATGAAGACTAACAAAGACCGCTAAAAAGGACCCAATGAGACTCTAAATTATCGTCTCATCAGAGAACATAAGCGAGAACTCCATGCAAAAAGGACGAGGGAAGAGGAAATTACCTTCTAAAGCCAACTACATCGAGGAAGCATACTATATGCAGGCATCAAACCCGTCAGCCGATCAAATCAATCATCCAGCAAGAGAAGTGGCGGACTAACCCCTAATGCCAATACTGGAAAAAACATCAAATTCTCCTGTCCATCCGCATCTATCGCAATTGGAGAGGAAAATCGACTTCTTAATGAAGGAGATGATGAGGATGGAAGTCATTATAAAAGGGCAAGGAGAGGCTATTCTAGGATTTGGAGCCACGTTTGGGGGAGCTGGAGAGAGATTCACAAGGATTGAGAAACGTCTTCAACAAAACGAGAGGCAGACATATGAGGTTAGATGGGATATGAATGAGCTCGCATACAACCAGCAAGAGAGATCTGCATTTGATCATGAATTTGGTCAAATGGGGCATCCGAAGGAAGGATACGACCTAGACTCGCTAATAATCGAAATCGAGATAGGCGAGAATGAAGATAATGCGAGAAGAGAAGAAATAGAATAACCTTCCGAGAAGCATTCTAGTGAAGATCAGGGGTCCCACCCCCAACAACTGAGTCACCAATAAACAGGGGTTGAGCTATAAGACTAAAAACAAGTGCTTCTTGGGAGGCAATCCAAGGTCACGTTTAATTTACGCACTTGCATTCACATTTTTAATCTTCGCTTTCCGTTCTTCTTGATTTCCGCACCAAAAAACTTTTCAAATCTTTTCAATTTTCTTAATTATTTCCTTAGAATCATGTTTGCCTTTTAAAAAAAACGAAAAAACAAAAATTAATCGAAAAATGCGAACGTCATGAAAGTGGGAGTCGATGACCTCCTCATGCCGAGTAGTGCTCGCCTCACTCCCCCTCCATTTTAAACCTCCCAAAACGTTTTTTCTTTCTCCCCACTTCATTTTCTCAAAAAAATCTTCACTTGCTCTATAATTTTATCATACCCATTGCATTATTAGCTTGCCCATCCATCATCAACACCAAGTAAGTGATCTTTACATATCATTATCTTCATTACATCTTCAAATTCAAGTTTATATCTTTCACTTCTTTGCTTGCACTTTCTTCTTGCTTCTTGAGTGCTATGCAATTATATGCTTCAATTGATTGAATTGATTATAACTGTTTTAAAATCGTAATTAATACAATATTGGAGATAATTATGTCTAGTGAGAGAATTTTCAGGGAGAGAAACCCTAGAGCCATTCCTAGGTTCCCCGACTCACCGGCCATCAAATGTGAACCTCTATAGCCAAAAGCCTACCCTTTGTCATCCTGATACCTTAGAACTTCGTACGAGACCTGTGAGCCATGCTTTTGGAAACAACAGTAGACCACTACAAGATAGAAAGAATGCAGTCCAGAAGAAATGGGTGGAAAAGATTATGGAAGTCTCAAGAACTCTGTATGTCTCAAACTTTCCCGAGGAGTGGATAGTGATAGATGTTAAGAAGCTCCTTGGAAAGTTCTGGCCGGTGGTAGACCTGTTTATGCCAGCAAAAAGAAATATTGAAGGAAAAAGGTTTGTTTTCGCAAGGTTTGATAAAACGGTGAATCTGATTGAAATTCTTATGGAGTTGAAAGGTTTGTGGATTGGAAATTATAAGATATTGGCAAACCGAGCTAAGTTTGATAGGTTTGAGGATTTGAAGATAGGTGCGGAGAGTACACAGAGCAAGTGCTTCGACAGAATCCAAAAGTGGCTATGATTTCAGAGTTAGAACACCAAGTTGAAAAGGATAAAAAAAGAAGGTGAAGGTGGAAAGCTTGTGTACCAGAATTGGCAAGAAGCAGGAGGTGAGAATTTAAGCCGTGCTTGCGGATCGGAGGCTGCAGAGGTCCTTTTTACACCTGAGAAGGATGCTATCACCTGGGCAAAAAATAGCTTAATTTGTAGTCTTAAGAAAGGTTTAGGTGCCGAAGATGTGGTTGAGTTTCTTCAATCGAAGGATTATTTTGGATTTCGAGTTAGTCAGTTGTCGAATGAATTATGGGTGATACATTTCAACTCAAAACAAGTCCAGAGCAAATTATTGCACGAGGAAACTCATTGGCTGGAGATGACATTTACGTCGATCAATCCTTGGAAAGAAACATATATGTTAATGATCGACGTAGGATTTGGTTTGAAGTGCATGGTATTCCTCTCCATGCATGGTGTCCGCAATTGTTCAAGAAAATCGGAAACAAAATTGGGAAGACTGTGGAGATAGATAAAGAAACAGTTGATAAGTTCGATTTAAGGAAAGAAAGAGTGTTAATTGACACACCCATTTTTAACTTTATCTGTAGAAGTTTTAAGGTTAAATTTGGAAAAAGATGTTTCCGATTAACGTGAAGGAAGTATGTTGCAACCATGGAGAGTACACGGCAGATTCTGCTTCAGAAGTTGGTCGTCCACCGGAGCTTGAGGTGTTGGAGCCAGACGACATAGAATCGGATGAGGAGGTCAAAGAGACACTGGAGTTGGAACAGGCGTTGGGAAACAATATGTTAGGAATATCTGTTTAGATTTTGATCAGCAACCTAATGACTTATCTTAGCTCAGAAAGGTGGTTAGTACTCTTGGATCACTTGAACACTGTAAAAGAGGAAAATCACTAAGTATGTTAGTCTAGTAAATCTTGTATAAGATGTTAGGTCTCTAAATGTAATTTTTTATATCTTTGAAGAAGACCAAGAAGAAGGCATCCAGCAGGAGAGTTCAACAAATTTTGAAGTTTTGAAGACTGCACAAGATTGCTGAAGACGAAGGTCATCAGATACCTATGTCCAGATATCTTGAATAAACAAGTGTTTTTCAATAAACAAGTTTTGCAAAAGATATCTGAAAATACAAGGTTTCTGAACGAGGAAAAGTGCCCACAGATATCTACACTCAAATACCCTGGATAAAACTATGTTTCTAGGAAACAATGTTTCAACAGGTATCTGAAGATGTGAAGGTCTGTGGAAAGGGACATGCAATGCTTCAGAAAGCATGCATAGTTCCGTTGGCACTACATGACAAAAATAGTACAATGCAATAAATGCGCAGACAGAGACATCTGAACAAAAGAGGAAATCTCTGAAAAGAGACAACGTCTTCTGCAGTACTATTTACAGATATCAATAGTTTGAATTTCATTAAGCCTAACGGATACTATTCAAACGGCATGATTTTCAACTACAAATATCAACACTTAGAATGCTTGAACACACACTGAACACACCAAGAACTGACATCTACGAACTCATTCATTCAAGCATACAAGCATTCAACCTACTTACTCTTTAGCTTACAGTTGCGACTAAGCTCTTGAATTCTAAGTAGCACGAATGTTCTAAGTGTCTTGATCCTTAACAAGCATTACTATCTGTGAAGGAGTTGAATCAAAAGATCAAGTATCTAAGTTTCATTCTCTAGAACTTTTAACATAGACTTGGGTTAGTAAAGAACATATCACCACACATTGTGAAGTGTGTTAAGTGATTCTTGTTCTATAGAGTATTCTTACATAAATGAGAAAGTTATTAAGACTACTCACCTGACAAACTACCTTAACCAACACCTTAAATGGCGTGGAGTACAGGAAGTACTTAGTTTGGGAAACTAAGGAATAACTCCAAGGTTACTGAGCATAGGAAGTACTTAGTTTGGGAAACTAAGGAATAGCTCAAAGGTTTCTGAGTACAAGAAGTACTTGGCTGAGAAAGCTGGGGAATAACTCAGGGGGAACACTTGGTTGGGAACCTAGTGTAAAAGGAAATCAAGGGATAGGTTTATTGTAAGGAGAACTCAATATCTATCTTAGTGAATTTCAAGTCCTGAGAAAGGGCGAGTGGATTAATTGAGGGATTACGCCACCCTCAGATACCACTATAAAGATCTGTGTTATTTACTTTCTGCAACTTATTACTTGCTTTATTTACCTAGCTGAGTATTTACACATATCTTGTTGAGCAAGTGCACTTATCACAGAAAAGTCTTCCGCTCTCTGAAATTAAGTATCAGATATCTTCACAGATATCTGAGAAATTGTGTTTACCGACAAAAGTTGTAAATGACTATTCACCCTCCCCCCCTCTAGTCTTTTCCTTTGCCGTTATCTGGACCAACAAGTGGTATCAGAGCAGGAGGTTCTCAAGCCTTCTGCACTGAACCTAGATCCCAGATAAGTGTCCACTAACTGTTTTTCACCTACACTTGATTGTCTGTTTATTGTGTTTGCTGCAGGATGTCTTTAAGTGACGCTCCAATTCTCAAGCCAAAGAATTATGAGAAATGGAAGAACAACATGATGCTCCACTAGAAGCCATCAGTGATGAAATGATCGAAGTAATAAAGAATGGCCCCATAATCATTCAACAACTCAAGCAGGTCATGGAGGTTTCTAATGGTAGAGACAGAGTTCCCACTAATGAAGAACCAAGTGGTGGTTCCTCACAAACAGGTGCTTCAACCAGTGGAAGACCTACTAGTCAAATTGTTTATGAGCCAAAGCCCAGAGAGCTCTGGACAACGGAAGATGCCAAGAGAAATCGACTAGATGGTCAGGCTCGCAATATCATCATATGTTCCACTCCAGAGCACATGCAGTGTAAACTATGGGGTGCAAAAATGGCGAAAGTGGTCTGGCAACTAATTGAAGAAATCTGTGCCGGCACTGAGAAAACAAAGGAAAATAAGTTCGGAGTTTTGAAGCTTAAATTTCAAAACTTTAAACAAGGTCCCACAAAGACTCTTGAAGAACTAGATTTCCGATTTACAACACTGATGAGTGAAATGGCTGCACTTGCTGAAAGTGAGAGATACTCTAACTCTGAAAAGGTTAAGACTATCGTGAGAAGCTTGAATCAAAACTGGGAACATACTTATTATTTTTATTTCAACCAAGGAATGCCAAAATCACTCCAGTAGAACTCTTTTCCCACTTAGCTACAATCAACTATGAAACTACTCAGAGAAAACAAAAAATTACTGAGAAAGTTCACAATGTTGCTTTAGTAACACAAGGTACTTCTGAAAAGAAGGATACAAAGGAAATGACTGAGGAAGATGCTCTTGCTGTAAAGTAAATGAGAAAATATGTCAGTCGGGAGATTGAGAGAAGAAAAGCCAAAGAGAAGCTGGAAAAGCATCTAGGCTCAAACTATCACCAGTACAAGAATATGCAGCTGTCAAGCTCGCTGAACAAACCGGCTCAGCAAGCATCTAGTATTGAGGAAGCAGAAATCGAAAACGATATATGTTTCTATTGTCAGAAACCTGGTCATTTTAAAAGAGACTGCCCTGTTTTCAATAAGCTAAAGACAGGTGACAAGAAAGATAGAAGAAACTTCAAGAGAGGTCAGAGAGCTTTGCTCACTGAAGAAAGGAAAAAGATTCAAATCAATGGATGCTCTCGATATTGAGTCGAATCGAGGAAGAAGACTCGGATGACTCCAAACTACCTTCTCCGTAATTATGTGGCATCACTCATGAATTAGTTGACTTTGGTCAAAAGAAACGGGAATTATGTGCGTTGCTGAGGAGATCTATCCAGATTGCTCCAACATTGAGCCTTGCCTAATGGCTGACGAGGTAACCAACATTTCTCAATTCATAAATTATGAGAGTGATGAGGAAGAAATCAGAGATTTAGAATATCTCAGAAGAGAACTTGATCTTTACAAAAGAGAATTTCAAACGGTCCGAACTAGAGCCGACATTTTTGAAGAAGAAAAGAATTCTCTTGAGAGGGAAAATTCACAATTACTCAAAATATCTAAGAAAAGGATCTTTGAAATGCATTTCTCAAAGCACAGATATCTGAGACGGAGAAGTTACACAGAAAGGCAATGGATATACTCCAAAAGGAAAATAAAGATCTTATTTCTGAAAATGAGGAACTCAAGAAGAAAGAACTATCTTTTCAATCCTATGCCAAAGCTAGTGACACTCTTACTGAAGTGCACTCTTATTTAAAAGACCCTTCAGAAAAAGGGGGGATTTGGGCTGGACACACAAACAAATAGCTCTACTACTCTGAATAAGAGTGACGAAAGAATAATGTTTGTTAGTGCTCAGCAAAATGGTTCTCAAATAACCTACAACATTGGTCAGAAAGCTAAGGCTGTTGACAAAGGAAAGGCAGTCGCGATCAAACCTTTGTGGAAAAAACAAGTCCAAAAGAAAACTGAATATATTTACGAAAGAAACATGACATCAAAAGTGTAATGTCATACGATGCTATGTCTCTCAGAAAGGAAAAATTGCAGGAGCAGGCAAATTTTCCAATATCACGTTTTCTGGAAAGAAAGACGTTCCAGAGACTAGCAAAGCTGCTGAGAAGAGAACTCAGACAGCACCAAGTATTCGAAATGGCATTGGCTATAAAGCCATCAGGAAACAACTCGCTCGTGAGTATAATCAAGAGAAAGAACGATGGATGGAAGCCAGGATTGCGCATAGCAATCATCGGCGGAAGAAAGAAAAAGTTTCGACCACTGAATGCCATGGCTAGAAGAAGTCTGGCAAGGAAAGCTAAGTTTGCTGAAAAGCAGACTCTGCAATCTGACATGTATCTGAAAGCACTACGAGGAGCATCAAGGAACACACCAAGAAGGTTGATAGTGGATGTGGGAAGCACATGACAGGAGACAAAGCAAATCTGATTAACTACAGAAAATGCGATAAAGGACCAATTATTAGATTTGCTGGAGGAGATGAAAATCCAACCATAGGTTTTGGCAATCTGAAGTTTGGAGCTCTTACAATCTCTGAAGTACTACATGCAAAGGGATTGAAATATAATCTCCTAAGCATGAGTCAATTGGTAGACAAAGGGTACCAGAAAGATCAAGTCAAAATTATGCAAAGTAATTGACAATGAGTCAAAGCAGACAGTCTTGGTTGCTAGGCGAAAAGGAAATCTTTATGTTGCTGACCGGGCATCTGCCACAACTGAAGAATGTCTCATGGTGAGTCAATCTAGCCGCACTGAAGAAAACTGGCTATGGCATAAAAGAATGAGTCACTTGAACTTCAAAACTCTGAACAAGCTAGCCAAGAAAGAATTGGTGGTTGGTTTACCCAAAATGGTATATAGAAAAGATGGTATATGCTCAGCTTGCCAAATGGGAAAACAATCCAAAACATCTTTCAAGTATAAAACTGGACACTCCAAAGGAAAGGCCACGCAAATGTTACATATGGCTCTTTTGAATCCTCTCAGAACTAGCTATGCAGAAAGAAGTATGGTCTGGTTGTTGTTGATGATTACTCAAGATCCACTTGGGTTGTATTTCTCAAACATAAATCTGATACAAGGGTTGAGATACCCAACTTGCTGAATAAGCTTGGAGTCATGAAAAATGACAAGGTATCTGTAATCAGAACAGACCATGGTACTGAGTTTGTGAACCAGTACATAAAAGAGTTTTGTACCTGCAAAGGTATATAACATCAACTATCGTCAGTAAGGACACCACAACAAAATGGTGTTGCTGAAAGGAAGAATAGGACCCTAAAAGAAGCAGCTAGAACAATGCTTGCTGACACTGAAATAAGTGAAATCTATTGGGTTGAAGCTGTTAACACAACCTGCTACACTCAAAATAAATGTTTGATTAACAAACACCATGACAAAACTCCTTATGAACTTTTGATTGGTAGACCCCCTAGTATCAAACATCTAAGGGTATTTGGTTGCAGATGTTTTGTTCTTACAATCGAAAAGAATACTTGAGAACATTTGAACCAAAAGCATATGAAGGAGTATTTCTTGGTTATTCTCTAAATAGCAAAGCCTACAGAATCTACAACAAAAGAACGCAAGAGATTGTAGAATCTGTTCATGTAGTCTTCTACGAAGGAAACAAGAAAGTACTCTTGAATGAAGAACTCTCAGATAGGTTCAAAGAACTAATGATTAAAGATTATGAAGAAGAATCCTCAAAAGGAAACAACTCTGTCATTCACTTAGATGATGAATCTGATGATGAAAAGCAACCTTTGCTTAGTAACAACCAGATGACTCTAATACATGATGAATAATTTCCTATGAGAATTCCAGAAATGGAACAGGTTACTGAGAACCTTCATCATGAAGAGATTTCTGAGAATGAGATTGATGAAAATCAAATTCCAGATATCTCTAACACTGAAAAAGTGTCAGATATCCATGGCATTTCCCATGTGCCAGATACTGGACAAGTATCCTATCAAGATCATATTGATTCACATTCAGATCAAAATGATATTGATCCTACGAGTTCAAAACCATTATGAAATGGATAAGAAATCATCCTGCCAAGGATGTGATTGGTCTTTTAGACCAAGGAGTTAGAACTAGGAGAGCAATTGCTGACTCTCTTTATGGATGTTTCATCTCAAATATTGAACCTAAAACTATAGAAGACGCATTGAAGGATCAAGATTGGATCTCTGCAATGCAAGAAGAGTTGGATCAATTTGAGAGAAACAAAGTCTGGAAACTGGTTCCATTTGTTGATGGAATATCTGTAATTGGAACCAAGTGGGTTTTCAGAAATAAAATGAATGAGTCTGGTGAAATAACCAGTAACAAAGCAAGGTTGGTTTCCAAGGGATTCACCCAGACAGAAGGACTAGATTTTGACGAGTCATATGCTCCAGTTGCAAGATTGGACGCAATTAGACTATTTCTAGCCTTTGCAGCTCATAATGACTTTAAAGTTTATCAGATGGATGTTAAAAGTGCATTCCTAAATGGTGAACTTGCTGAAGAAATCTATGTTGAACAACCACGTGCTTTGAGGTTTCCATAGAAAGTAGAATGGTTTATAAGCTTCAGAAAGCTCTGTATGGACTGAAACAGGCTCCGAGAGCATGGTATGATACTTTAGCCAAATACTTGTTGGAAAGTGGCTTCAAGAAAAGAGATGTTGATAAAACACTCTTTACTTTGAACCATAAAGGGAAACTACTTTTAGTTCAAGTATATGTTGATGACATTATATTTGGATCTAAAGACAAGCAACTTTGTGAAGACTTTGCTGAGCTCATGAAGTAAATTTGAGATGAGCATGATGGGAGAATTAAACTACTTCCTAGGCTTGCAAGTCAAGCAACTTAATGATGGAATATTCATTAGTCAAAGTATGCAAAGGATATGCTCAACAAGTTTAATCTAAAGCCTTCTGAAAAGAATGCTAAGATACCTATGAGCATTGGAAACAAAATGACCTATACTGAATCTGACAAGAGTGTTGAAGAACACAATTATAGGAAATTGATTGGGTCTCTACTGTACCTCACTGCAAGTAGACCTGATATTCAATATGCAGTTGGAGTGTGTGCTAGATTTCAGACAAATCCAATGCAATCACACTACAACATTGCTATGAAAATATTAAGGTATGTAAAGTCTTTAGAAGTTGGATTGTGGTATCCAAAAGGCGATTGGATTGAGTTTAGTTGGCTATTCGATCTTGACTATCTTTGGATCATTGCTTGATAGAAAAAGCACCTCAGGCACTTGTCAATTTCTTGGTGCCAGATTAATATCATGGTTCAGCAAGAAACAGAACTCAATTGCCACATCTACCACAGAGGCTCAATATATTGCTGCTGGATGTTGTGCTTCACAGATATTGTGGATACAACAACAACTCAGAGATTATGAGATCAATGAAGAGAAAACACCGATTTTCTAGGACAACACAAGTGCTATTGCCATAACTCAGAATCCTAAATTTCATGCAAGAACAAAGCACATTGATGTTAGACACCACTTCATTAGAGATCATGTTGAAAAAGGCAATATAGAGATACTCAAGATTGGTACTGAAGATCAACTTGCAGATATCTTTACAAAGCCTTTGCAAGAAAGCAGGTTCTTAACCTTGAGACATAGTCTTGGGTTAATGGAGCTACCGAAGGAACTGAAAAGTTCTAATCTCTGAGACGAAAATTCAGAAAGAAGAGATAAGATATCTGGAACAGGAATCCAGAATATCAAAGACAGAAGGTGAAACACATAGCAAAAAGATATAGAGGCGAATTTTCGGATCAAAGGTTAAGGTAAAATGGCTATTTGAAGATTTACGAGACAAGTACTCGAGATATCTATGAGATCACAAAGTAAGAACACCTGAGAAATGTGGTACAATCAGTATTGATCGACTACACCTCGTGTTTTGTATCTTTCCATTTATATGTTAAGTTACATACATTATGAATTGATTACATAAGTTCAAAGACCGTCCCTAATCCTGAAAGAGATGTGATTCGAAAGCCATACAAATTTCATTAATTGGGCACAATTACAATTACTTATTGTGATCATTCTTTGAAGCAATCGTAACCCTTGATGAAATGGGCGTTTGATCTTAGCGACGAGATTAATTCTCAGAAATAGTGAATTTCAAAATTACAGACGTGGCCCACTAAGCATTTAATGCAAAAGCAATTTTACACCTATACGCATTTTGCAGATACATATGTACAAAATCAATTTGTATGTATATATACATTGAGAGTAAGATGATATATATATATATATATATATATATATATATATATATATATATATATATATATATATATATATATATATATATATATATATATATATATATATATATATATATATGATTTTGGCAAAAGAAATCACTTTCGCCTAATCCAACATTCACAATTACACAGAAATAACAAAAACCTTTCAAAGTTTTCTGAAATCTCTGTTCTTCGCTTAGTTATTCTGCAAAGAATCACTAAACTTAAACCTTAATCTCATTCCGACTTGCAAAAACTTTCACTAATTAAAGAGTTGGCTACCCAGAAATCCCAAGCTACTACCTCTGGTACTGCTGAAAAGCAAGCACCAGTGTTGGTTATAACAAACAAACGGTTGACTGGAGAGTTCAATCCTGATCATTGGACTTCAAATCACAGGATGATTTGGGGTGGTGCCATGATTGAGGAATACCTTGTAGCTGCAATAGAAAACCAGGCTGACAGAAAGTTGGTACTTGATATGCTTGAAAAGGCACAAATCAAGGGCTTTCTATCTGCTCTTCCCAGTGGAGTTTCTTCACTGGATGTCCTGGAGTTTTACAACAACTCCACGATTATTTCCAAAGTCTCTGAAGGCACTGAGACAGTGTCTATCAAGACTAAAGTCCAAGGACAGAAAATCCTGTTGGACGAAACAACTTTCTGTGAGCTGTTTGAACTTCAAAATCTTGGAAAGGATTTTGAAATTGACACCAAGGATGAAGATCTCCTTGAGGGTGTCAAAAATCTCTACAGTGATGTGTGTGATCTTGACAAGCCAGACACACCCATCGACTTCAAACTTGCTGACATCAGAACCAGACATCTGCTGGTTCACTGGGATGTGTTGGCATGTATCCTTCACAGATGCTTTGATGGTCTACAATGAGAGTGACGGATAATCCAAGAACCTTTGGATGATGATGTTCTTGTTGAATCAACAAAACAAAAGGCTGGAAAACCCTTTTAATTAGGGGAAGTACGCCTTCATGAAATTTGTGAAGAAGATACTGAGGCTTTGAGCCTAAAATCGTTAAGGGCCTTGAGCCAAAAGCCACGATGGCTATGGGTGAAGATATGCTACTTCGGAGTGCCTTGGCATTGAGCTCGAGAGGCGGCATACATTGCCGATAGTAACCTACTACAAATATGAGTATACAAACATGATGAAAAAGGTTCGCATCTCGAAGCGTGCGAAAAGAAAAGCGATGAGGTATCGAGGGTTCCATTAGACCAAAAAGCCCGAACTTCACGAAGAAGTCTGGCAAATCGGAAGGCATACCTATTATTGATGTCGACTCTCAGATATCTGTCGCCACTGCTGATGAACTCATCAATGAAGATGAACTCATCAATGCTGATAAAAGCAGTGAGAAACTTCAAACACTCTCTGAGCGGCGAGGATTGTTGATAACTCGGTTCAGTTCGATGAGGAATCACGAAGATGAGGAAGCAATAATCCCAAGGTTCTTTGAAAAGCAACTAGTTCAAAGGTTCTTGAAGAAGCAAGCGTGTCAAGTCCTTTGGACAAAACACACCATCAGAGCAAGTAACACTTAAGCACATTGAAGATGCTCTGATGAGTGGCAACTTAGTGTTGGAGGATACTGCCATTGCCTCAACACTTAAAAGTCTATCTCAAGCAGATCTAGATAGGCCCCATACAACATCACCTTCTTCATCCAGATCAGAATCACCACACCAACCACAACAACCAATAGTGGATGCTGTTGAGATGGTACTTGAGTTACAACATGAGATACCATCATCTTTCCTTGCTGAAGAAAATCCTGTAAAAGAACAGGTTCCCCAAATTAATGAGAGGGATCAAACTGAGGCATCTGCTCATAATGATCAACCAGGGGAGGCAACTGAGTTGCACACTCAGGAAAGGTCTGAAGTACCTGAAACTTCAAACAAAGAAGCTGAAATGGAACAACATGACCAAATCATAGAAGGTTCACAAGTTCGAGAGACCAATCGATCGACCTTTGCTCGGTGGTGAATGGTTTAACTCTCTACTTGTGATATTTTATGTTTATAAATCTTGTTACTTATAAAAATTTCTTTGTTACAGGCTGAATTAGAAACAAAAGAACAAGAGGAATCTGCAAAGCTTGCCTCAGAGACTGAGAAGGAGGCTCCCATAGCCTCACCACTTAAGGAACCTGAGTCTGTATTACAGGTGGAAATTAGTTTCTTAAGATATAACTTTTCAGATATCTTTTGTACACACTTGACTAACTAAGTGTTTGTTTCTAATAGGCTCCAGAGAAGAAAATGATGAAATTTGAAGCCTAACTCATCAGAGAATCAACCAGAGACTCACAAAGTCTCTGAGGAACAAGTATCTGAGCCTTCTATTGAGAAGGTATATATATCTCAGATATCTATATTCTTCACAATGTTACTCTGATCATTTTTCTAAAAACTTAACACTTTCTACTCATAGGCTCAAACAGAAGTAGAAGTTGCTGGGGAAATTCCCACTCAAGCCCCTCAACCAATGGAAATTGATGAAGCCTCAAAGCCTTCATCACAACAAAACCTTCCAGAGACTGCTCAAGTCTCTGAAAGACAAGTATCTGAGCCTCCTACTGTGGAGGTAATTGACATCTCAGATATCTGAAATTGTCTAATGTAGTTTTCTTGCTAAAATTTTCTAAGTGTTATGTTGTTAATCTCAGTTCAGCGAAGAAAGATCACTGAGGATCAGACTTCCAAGTCTCCTCCTCATATCCAGATATCTGAGGCACCTGGAACCTCAGTAGTCAAGTCATCTGAGCCTGTCACATAGGTAACTCAGATACCTTTGTACTCTAAAGCCCAGATATCTACCATTGTTTTGAAACTAATTCAGAACTCTTTCTTTCAGGCTCAAACAAGTGCCACTAAGGTCCCTGTTCATGAGAATAAGGACCTGCTTCCTTTCTTCAAGGAATACACTTTGCCAAAGCATCTAAAATGCTTCAAGAAATGGCAAAAGCTTCGATGCTCCGATCTATCTGAGATCATAAAGGTGACTGATCACCCCATAAGGAGAGCACGAGCCCTTGACTTGGAAAATTATGGCCATGCTATGTTCCCCACTGAATAATACTCTTTTGGAACATTAATGCATAAGGACTTCGTCAAGGAAGTGGCCAGAAAGCTGATTCAAGCTTTCAACCAAGCAGATGGTCAGACCAGAATGCAGATGGAATTCAAGCCTATTTTGCCCCAGACTTTATAGTTCATACCCTCTGAGCAAGAGGAAGTAAATGGGCAAATGATCACTATTCCAGAAGAGATCAATCTGGTTTCTAAAGATGAAGAAGAGAAGGAGACTGATGAGAATGACTATGAAGAACCTCCTTCTGACCATCACAAGGATGAGGATGATAAGAAGGATGATGATGATGCCCCTGCACCAGGGACAGGAGGGATTGCATAAGGAAATAATACCTCGATTCTTTGAAAAGCACTGCGAGAGGACATCACAAAATCCCTCCTTCATCTCCTCGAAATCTACCCATCCATCTCCCCAACAAAAGACTCTCTTGAGCAGTAGTTGAGCACTCGAGGACAACACTCGAGAAAATATTGGATGCACAAGCCGAGTTGCTCAACTCGAACAATTTGGAGGAAGAACAACAGTTAAACCTTCATTTGGAAGAAGATAGTTGAATCTAAAGCAAAGCTCCAAAAGATTGAAGATCAAACAATCGAGGAAATAGAAGCTTATCTTTGAAATGAAAGAACTCCGACTTCTTCATTCGGGTAATTCTTGAGGAATTAGAATCTTGAGCAAGTATCGAAGACAAGCACGATGCTAAGGTGCATTACCAAAAGATGTACCATCCTCCTCCTTGAAGGAAAGAAGCCCATCTACGAGATGGTTCTTTGGACTAGAGAACATTGATGAAAATGTCGAGAGGATGAAAAATTTCGGAACCAATCCGGAAGAATGGCTACGGATTACGGAACTCAAGCACTTATTGGTAAATGAAAATTTCGAACCGATCCATAAACAATTCATGGCATGGAGAAAAAGAAGCCAATCTTGATTAACACCAACCATATCAAAGCCTGGATGGATTTTGAAGTAATCAAGAGAATAGAAGCCATGAAGAAGGACCTCTCTGATGATTGTCCTTATGGAAAGCCAGATGATGTGCACAAAATTCCTAACATCACTGGAACATGCACAAGAGCAAGACTTGATGTGGAACCCTATGAGTCTTTCTACATGACTGAAGATCAATACAAGGGTGACATCAGATATCTGAGGATCTTATATGAATACTACAAGCTATCAGATATCAGAAATTGAGCATGCCTGGAAATGGGGAAAGTATCTGTGGGTCAAACACTTTGCCAAGAAGAATCCCACCAAAACCTACAAAGAAGTATGTGGTTTTGCCAGAAATACTGAGTTGATAGTCAGGACCTTGCTCTATGACTACTCAGATGATATCAAAAGGTTTGGGGATTGGGAATTTGCTAACTGATCCATAGATCTGCTGAGTGAAGACTTGAAGATTTTGAAGACTTGAAGACTAGTAAATCAGAATGTTTACTTGGAGCTTGGTTACTCCTGTTGTTCTGATTTAACTAAGTATTTTCTTTTGTATCTTGCTGACTGAGCTGTATTGTGTTTTATTTGTAAAAGTTATCTGTAAACTTTACTTGAACATATCTGATGAACCTACTCTTAGATATCAATCTATAAAATGATAACTTGTCAGCAAAGATCACACCTTGTGATTTGGTTGATGTTTACTTTCTGCACTTTATTAAAATGAATTGAAAAGATCATAAGAAATGATTAAGTGTTAGATAGTTCCCTCTTCCAAGTTGTAATAGGTTTTAAAGATAGTCATCGTTGACTGATCAAAAAGGGAGAAATTTGTTAGGATCTGTTTAGATTTTGATCAGCAATCTAATGACTTATCTTAGCTCAGAAAGGTGGTTAGTACTCTTGGTTCACTTGAATACTGTAAAAGAGGAAAATGACTAAGTATGTTAGTCTAGCAAATCTTGTATAAGATGTTAGGTCTCTAAATGTAATTTTTTATATCTTTGAAGAAGACCAAGAAGAAGGCATCCAATGGGAGAGTTCAACAAATTTTGAAGTTTTGAAGGCGCACAAGATTCTTTGAAGGCGAAGGTCATCGATACCTATGTCCGGATATCTTGAATAAACAAGTGTTTTCAATAAACAAGTTTTGAAAGATATCTGAAAATCTGATTTACGAATGAGGAAAAGTGCCCAGATATCTACACTCGATACCTGGATAAAACTATGTTTCTGGGAATTAATGTTTCAAAATGTATATGAAGATGTGAAGGTCTCTGGAAAGGGACATCTGATCTTGAAAGCATGCATAGTTAAGATTGGCACTACATGACAAAAATAAGTACAATCTGATAAATCATGACGGAGACATTTGAACAAAGAAATCTCTTAAAAGAGACAAGCGTCTTCTGATTACTATTCTGAGATATCGATAGTTTGGATTTCATTAAAAGCTGCGGATACTATTCAAGCGACATGATTTTCAACTATAAATATCAACACTTAGAATGCTTGAACACCTTTGAACACAAGAACTTACATCTACTGAACTCGTTCATTCAAGCATCTGACATTCAACCTACTTACTCTTTAGCTTACGATTCGACTAAGCTCTTGAATTCTAAGTAATCTGAAAGTTAAGTGTCACGATCCTTAACAAGCATTGCTATATGTGAAGGAGTTGAATCGAAAGATCAAGTATCTAAGTTTCATTCTCTAGAACTTTTAACATAGACTTGGGTCGATAAGAACATATCACACATTGTGAAGTGTGTTAAGTGATTCTTGTTCTATAGTATTCTTACATAGCGAGAAAGTTATAAAGACTACTCACGACAAACTACCTTAACAACACCTTAAGCAGTGGAGTCTGAAGTCTTGGTTTGGGAAATTAAGGAATAACTCAAGGTTCTTGAGCACGGAAGTCTTGGTTTGGGAAACTAAAGAATAGCTCAAAGGTTTACGATGCTGAAGTACTTGGCATGGGGAATAACTTCGAGGAATTTGATTGGGAACCTAGTGTAAAAGGAAATCAAGGATAGGTTTATTGTAAGGAGAACTGATATCTATCTTAGTGAATTTCAAGTCTCACGAGATTCTGTGCCGAATCTGGCTATAAAGATCTGTTATTTATTTTCTACAACTTATTATTTGCTTTATTTACCTTTGAGTATTCTGGCATATCTTCTTGACGCGTCTTGACTTATCATGAAAAAGTCTTCCATCTACGAAATTAAGTATCGTTGTGTTTATCGACAAAAGTTGTAAAAATTATTCACTTTAATCTTTTTTCTTGAATTATCTGAACCAACGATAATATCTGAATTATGATGGAGAATTTAATGAAGATTGGGAAGGAGAATTAGTTATAAAAAACAATAAAGAAGAGGTGGGAAAAGGTGATAAGGGTTCAATGTTAATGGATGATTGTGTAGAGCCGTCAAACTTTAATCACTTGGTTGAGAATGGAGGTGGCTGCAAGATCAGAGAATTAATTTAGGAAAGGAGACTTCATTGGTGGGCCATAAGTCGGATCAGTTGACAAAGAGGGTTGAAAGTCCAATTAGGGGTGTTAATAGTGGGCCTATCGAGTTGGGCCAAGAGCATGGCACTGTAGCTGGTGAGGAAATTGTTGGGCCATCGATAAAGGGTCAGATCGAGAGGGCTGGAGGATTAAGTGAAGGGCCTGGTGGAAATCCACTCGTGGTGAATCATTGTAACCTGGAGATAGGAAATCTGACCAGAGAACAACAGACTCAGAATGAAATTTCTACAAGATTAAGAAAATAGAGTATGGTCAAAAATGGTAATATTGGGGCAAAAGAGGCATCTGAAGATCCTTTTAATCTATATCCGTTAATCATTACTGAAGAAATTCGGGATCCAAAAAAGCAGAAAATGAAGGTACTTAGCAGTCAGCAGGAAGTCGACTAAGAGTAGAGGAACACAGATGAAAAATATCTCATTGGAGGTGGAGAAGAGAGGTGTTGAGTCGGGGAGATGCTCTGATGAGGGCATAGTAAGAAAGCTGAAAAGAGGCAGACGCCTTAGGAGTGCGATCCATGATGATGGAGTGGGAAAAGTTGAATTGGAGGGTGGAACAATTTTATCAGATAGTGAGATTAGGGCGCGTAATAATCTTCTGCTCCAGATGGAGGAGATTGATGCAGAGGATTTGTGGAAGATCGGCAAGAATTGTGGTTTATTGAATGAGGAAAACAGAGAGCTGGCGATCCAGAAGTTTAAAGAATGGGAAATTCGAGACTTAAGGAAAGGTGGAAGTGAAGAGAATAATCTGGTTCTGGAGATTCAAAAGTCTATCGATGCGGATAGTTAGTTTTAATGTCAGAGGTTTGGGAGGGAGATCGAAAAAATGGGCAGTGAAGGAATTGATAGCAAAAGAGAAGGCAGAGTTTGTGTGTCTACAGGAGACTGAATTGGATCAGTGGATGAGAGATTAGCGTGTATGATTTGGGGAAATAAAAATTGTGGTTGGGCTTACAGTGGATCGTCGGGGGCAACAGGAGGGTTATTGTGCTTGTGGGACAGTGAGGTTTTTGTGCGACAGGAGCTTTGGGGGAGAAGGGTCTCCTCGGAATTTCTGGTTTTTGGGAGGGTGTTCATGTGAACATCGTAAACATATATGCACCTTGTAATGTGGATGAAAGATCAGAAGTATGGGAGGCTTTAACCGAGAGGATGAGAGGAAAGGAAGAGGAAAGATGGTGCATCTGTGGAGATTTCAACGCGATTAGATGTGAGGAGGAGCGACGTGGAAGTGGAAATGGGGAAGAAAGAAGGAGATGAGAGAGTTCAATGATCTAATAAACCTTTTAAGGTTGGTGGACCTTCCATTGGAATGACGAAAATTCACTTGGTATAAAGACAATAGAAAATGTTGCAGCCGCCTTGACTGATTCTTACTTTCAATGAGTGGCTCTTGAAGTGGCCGAGTTTAACTCAAGTGGGATTAAGAAGGAAAGTGTCGGATCATGCGGCCATTTATTGAAGGAAGAGGTTGCAGATTGGGGTCCGAAACATTTCAAGTTCGTGAATTGTTGGCTGAGGGAGAAGGGGTTCAAAGAAATGGTGGAAGATGTTTGGAGAACATTGAAAATTGAGGGCTGGAGAGGGTTTGTCATTAAAGAAAAATTGAAATTGGTAAAAAAAAAATCAAAGAGTGGCAATGGGCGAATTTTGGTAATTTAGATAGGAGGATCGAAAAGAAAATGGAGGAAGTAAGAGTTTTTGACACTAAGCTGGAGGAAGCTGATCTGGAGAATCATGAGTTGCAGGAGAGAAAGGACGCGTGGATAGAGCTCAATAACCTGGTTGAAATGAAAGACCAAGTTCGGTTTCAACAAGCAAAAAGTCAATGGGTGAAGGATGGAGATACTAATTCTAGATTTTTCCATAGAAGTGTTGAAAGAAAAGGTCGTGCCAAAGGATTGAAAGGGGCAAGAGTCAAAGGAAAATGGTTTGCAGAAAGTTTCTGGAAGAAAAATTCTCGGAGCAAGAAATTAAGAATGCGGTGTGGGATTGCGGTCTGGAGAAGAGCCCGGATCCTGACGGTTTTAATTTTTCTTTTTTTCCGTGCTTTTTGGGATCTGCTGAAGGCTGACCTGGTGGGTTTATTAAGAATTCCATGAAAATGGAAAATTGGTAAGTGGTTTGAATGCCTCTTTTATCACCCTGATACCGAAGAGTGTTAGTCCGGTTGCTATCGAGGAATACCGCCCGATTTCCCTTATCGGTGGTATTTATAAGATAGTAGCTAAGGTGCTAGCCAATCGACTATCAAAAGTGATTGGTGAGGTGATTTCAAGGAACCAATCTGCGTTTCTAGGGGATCGCAATATTCTTGATGGGGTCGTGGTGGCAAATGAGGTAGTGGATGAAGCGAGGAAGGAAAGAAAACAAAATTTCATGTTTAAAATTGACTTCGAAAAAGCTTACGATTCGGTAAGTTCGAGCTATCTTTTAGGAATGCTGAAAATTTTAAACTTTGGAGATGTTTGGTGTCGGTGGGTTATGGAGTGTGTATCCACGGCCGAATCGTCGGTGCTAGTTAATGGGAGCCCCACAAGTTCGTTTAAATTGGGTAGAGGTCTGAGGCAAGGGGACCCCCTTTCACCTTTCCTTTTTACCTGATAGTGGCGAAAGGTTTGAGTCATTTGATGGAAAGGGCTTGTGATAATGGTTCCTTCTCCCCTTTGAAAATAGGTCGGGATGGAGTTTTAGTATCCCACCTACAATATGCCGATGATTCGATAATTTTTGGAGAGGCCAAGAAGGAAAAGATTGGAGTGTTGAAATGTGTATTGAGGTGTTTCGAATTGTTTTCGGGTCTCAAAGTCAATTTCCACAAAAGTTGCTTGTTGGGAATTGGCTTGGCGAAAGAGGTGTGTGAAAATTGGGCGAGCATGTTGAATTGCGACTTGGGAAAGATTCCTTTTGTGTACTTGGGTCTTCCTATTGGAGCCAAGCCAAGTGATAAACAAATTTGGAACAAGGTGATGGAGAGAGTGGAATCTCGTTTATCAAAGTGGAAAAATAATTATCTTTCGTTTGGTGGTCGATTGGTGCTTCTTAAAGCGGTGCTCACTTCCCTTCCTATTTAGTACTTATCTTTCTTCAAAATACCTACTTCAATCTAGCTCTCTTAGGGAAATGGGCTTGGAGGTTGTTGAACGAAAAAAACTCTCTTTGGATTTTGGTGATCGAGTCAAAATATGGGGATTTTTTGAAATCAATTGAGTCGAGTAGAGTTAGAAAAGCGAGGGGGAAAAATTGGTCGTCGTGGTTGAGGGATCTTATCAAATATATAGGGTTTCGGAGGGTGTAAGTCTAAAGAGTCTGTTTCCTAGACTTTACAGTTTAGAAACTGCAAAAAACTGTTTAGTAGTCGAAAGATTAAGTGGTGTAGGTGAGGAGCAGGTTGTTTTGTGGTCTTGGAGGAGGTCTCTCTTTGTATGGGAAGAAAAATTAGTGGTTGATCTCTTGCAGATTCTGGACAGGTACACCTTAAATTGGGAAGTTTCAGACTGTTGGCACTGGACTAATTCGCAGGATAACAGGTACTTAACTAAGGTAGGTTATGAGCAGATAGTGAAGTCCAAAGAGGAAGATCAGGTGTTGCAGAAGGAGTGGACCAAGCTAGTTTGGCTGAAGTGGGTTCATGAAGCTCAACTTCGTTTGTATGGAGGTGATTGTTGACAGAATTGCGACTTTACCAAATCTTAAAACCCAAGGTGCCTTATACACGTACGCTGAAACTTCCTATAGAATGTGCGAGGACAAAGCTGAAGAAACTCCTATACACCTCTTTTCAAAGTGCAGGTTCGCAACTTCGGTGTGGTTCAAAGTTCAAGTTTGGTTGGGCTTTAAAATGGTGTTTGCTGAAGACATGGAAAATTTATTGCTTAATTTTGCGAGCGCAATTCCTCATAAAGGTAAAGAAATTTGGCTAACGACTTGGCATGGTCTAATTTGGTTTATCTGGAAAGCCCGGGACGAGGTAATCTTCAAAGGTACTATCTCGACTCCATCAGAAATCTTCGAACTCATCAAAATTAATATGTGGTACTGGATGAAGAGTAGGAACAAGTTATTCTCTACTTCTGTGCTAATGGACTGGGAATTGTGTCCAGGTGAAGCAATTCTGCCAGATTAATTGTATTTTGGAAGTTTGCTTGGATCTAGTTTAGGAGTGTGTTCACTGTGTAAGTTTTGTAGGTGTGTGTTAGTTTGGTTTGGTTATTTTGGGTACATGTCTCTATTTTGAGGTTGTCTTTTCTAAGTGTTGGTGTAAAATTGCTGTAAGCAAGCACTTATGGTGCTCATCAGTTTCTGTTACTTAATAAATTTTTACTTCTTCTTCTTCAAAAAAAGAAGAAGATTGAATTGATTATGTTTGAGATATGTGGATACATGCTTACTTCTAGTATGCACTTTATTAACACTTGCTTGGTGGAGATTTGACAAATTGATTGAGAATTTGAGGGTTTTTGTTCTTGTCCACCATGTGTTCGATAAAATGCCTCAATAGAACAAATTTCCTTGTCGACCCTTTTCTCCTGCGATTACTTGCTCAAATGACCTTTACTTGATGAAGTATGCTTAGTTTGCCTTTCAACTTGATGCATGACACAATTTTAAAACTTGAGTCGCATGCCTAGTTCTTGCGTTATTTTGAAGTGGCTATTGATCTTATTACAAGCTAGATTTTTGCATACGCATTGTACCACACAATAGGTTTGGGGGAGAAGAAACCCCATTAGATTTGCATGTCAGCCTTAGAATCGATTTAACTCCAAACATGCTATCTCACACACCTTTTTGACCTAGGTACCATGGGAAGAAACCAAGGAGGAGAAGACGTGGGTGAACCAATCACCAAGAGGGCCAAGAAGGGAAAGAAAGTAGCATCGGCAACCCTTTCGAGCAAGGCTAGGAGTTGGCTATAAAGTTAATAGCAACCGAGGAGTAATTCTTGAGAGGAATATAGAATCGGATGGGGAATGAACCATGCTCTCAATTGGATACACGACGTCTTGAGCCTCTATGTTTGGGAACCTACACTACCATTCTCAAGGGGTACACTATAGAGGTGGTCCGAGAATTATATGCGAAGTACTTCCAACTCAAGATCAACAAGTCGGAGGATTTACTTCTAGATCATTCTATCACCATTAGAGGTGGAGTTCATGTTTGTGGGGGTTATCAAAGACTATTTCAACATACCGAGGAGCTCATTCATGGTATATACAAGGAAACTTATCACGAGTTGAAGTATCAAGATATCTCTTGAACATCCCGAGCACTACTCGGAGAGGATTTAGAGAGGATCTGAGGATATCCATTCGAGGCCACACTTTCAGCGAAAGGGCAAGATTTTGGATGCACTTTGTAGAGACCAACTTGAAGCCGACTCTACGCCATGAAGAGCTTAAGGATGATGTAGCGACACTTGTATCTGTGATCATGTAGGGTCACTACATTAATGTTGAAAGAACCATTACGAAGGAGATGCAGTTGGTGAAGAATAACAAAAGAAGGAACTTACCCTTTCCTAGTCTCGTCATAGCAATATGCGAGAAGAATGGGGTTCCTACTAGTGAGTCGGGATACGCTCCACTCATAGAACCTTTTGATGAAAAGAGAACCGCCCTCCTCCTTGAAATCCACGAGAAGGCCGCCAAAGGCAGGCGAGAAGGAGAGGGCGGCAAACCCGCCACAGACTTTCAACATGAACTCATTCAACGAGTTTGTGAACAACTACCAAATGGGGAGCCAAGATAATGTGCGGAGAAGGAATGGAATGAATGATATGGGCCGGAGGTTGGAGTGGAAAGATCATGTGTCCTACCTACACAACTATTAACAAATCTTTTACCGTCAAGAGAATACCAGAGGGTATGGTCACTATGAATACCCACTGATGTGTCAAAATTAAAGTTTTAATATTTGTTTAAGAGCCAAAAGTTAATCCTCAACACTACGAAAACCTGCAGTGTAGTGGAGTTAACCCCGAGGTCGGTCTCGAAGGACTTAACTTGGCTGAGTCTTGTTTACGAATAGAAGTAATAATATGAAAAGCAGTAAAAGTTGGTTTGCCTCGGCGGCGAGATAATAGACTAAAGCAAATAACTACTTGCAACTACTAGAAACCGAATTGACAGTAATGAGATTGAATATATGAATGGGGAAAATTATGGAGTGGTAACGTCAACAAGCTAGCTAGCAGGATATATGTGATTCACGGGATTGATTACATGAGTTGTCACAAACTTGGGTTAAAAAGCGAATAGCACTAGTGGGCGTCAATTCCACTCGCTACAATCAATCTAGCTAATCCTACTATTCTTGTTTGCAACTAAGCATTAGATTGAAGCAAGGCGGAAAACATTTGGGTGTATTGATTAAATGCTTAATCTAACGGTGATATTGACGATTAACATCAAGCGTAATAGCAAGATATGCGATTAATCTAAAAAGCACAAGTAATCGAATCCTGATGCACTTCGAATCACATAAACCCTAGCTAGCAAGCATTGAATCAGTTACCACCCCATAATAGGGGTATTTAGCTACTCATGATAAGCGAAAGCACAATCATACTAGCAATAAACATAATCTCAAGCACAAAACAAAGATTCGAGAGAATTGATACAATTTTACCCTTCGTTGTCACAAACCCTAGGTAGAAATCGAAGAACGAAAATGAATCGATGCAAAAGCTGTGTTGATAATCTCCCAATCAACGTCAATCTTCGAATTACAAGGGAAAACGGTTCAATTACCTTGAAATCGGGTAATTGCCTTGAAAACTAGGTCTAGCTCTAGAGCAAGGTAGTGTTCTTCCCAATAGAATTGATATCAAAAAGTAAATCTCGATGTTTACTAATACAAGGAAAAGAAAAGCGAAGTGCGAAGCGAATTAGGAAACAAAATCGCGAAGAGCGGAAAGAGAAAATTAGGCGTCGCGACTTCTTACAGATTACTGTTTGCCCTTCGATGCTTTTTGACCCGAATTCTCGATATTTTGGCCTTCCCGCTCCACTTCTAGCGTCCATACGGGGCATTGAAACTCCATAACATGTAGATGCATATAAAATACACCGTTTTGCCTTCCATTAGCGCGGTTTAGCCAAATATCTACAAAACATACACAGAACAAAACAAGTAAAAATACTCTAGGAAAACTAAATAAAACTATACTCAAGGATGACAAAAAAAACGGTAAAAAAGACCAAATGAGACGGTATAAAATCGACTCATCAAACTCCCCAAACCGAACCCTTGCTTGTCCTCAAGCAACAAACTCTCTAAAAAACCTAGAAAAAACGAAAAACACATAGACACAAAATAAAGTCTAGCTCCCAAGGTACCGAGTCTACGATTGCAAATATGAGCCCGAAATGCAGAAGCTTTGACATCACACTGACATTCACAGGATAACATGCACAAGTTCAAAAAGTTCGTTTCCAAAGTAAATAGAACTTAAGTCTAAAACAGCAATCCCTTACAAGTGGATCCTATGCATCTATTCTCTCACACTCCTGGAAGTGTCCAGTAGGGGCAATCACTCAAGAATATAAAGAGGTAAGGAAGGTGACTTGCGTCACAAAGATGCCTCAAATACCTCATGCAATGTACTCAATCAGTTAAGTTGGAAGGGACTTTTTATAGCTCTGTAACAATCAGCAGTAGGCTCATAAAAAGGCAATCGTTCTCTCTTTTTTCAATATATATATATATATATATATATATATATATATATATATATATATATATATATATATATTTTATATTTTTTGCATACTCTTTTTTGCAGTCTTATATATGACCCATATGCTTATATATTTTTTATGTCTCAATTTTTTGGTAGTGTTTGTTTTACCGAAAGTCCGCACTTTTGTGCGTACTGGTTTGGTGTACACGCCATCAACCCTCACGGACATATGGCTTTTAAGGGCCACTTGATATATAGGTAGTATCTGAAATGTGCCCAACACGACTAACGGTGGTAACTAGTACCATAGATCCACTCTGAGACTTATTTAATTTTTTTTTATTTTTGAGAGAACGAAAAGCTTGAACACAGTCTTTGTCAATACAAGTAGGACACATGAACCTCCTCCCCAAACCTGGACTTGGAATAGGTTTAGCATAAGCAAATAAGAATGTAAAACATGTCGTTCGTCATACTTAACTTACACAGAGTACACATGAGAATGATGAGGTGCAAACAAGGGAGTTTGCACTTTCGAATAAATCCTGCAGTGCGGTACAATATTTTTTCATCGGCTAAGGTTTACTCACATGCTTTTTGGACTACAGAATTAGAACAAACTTTCTATTTACAACAGAAATGAACTTAGCAAACTTAAGCATGCAAACTGCTAATAGTCAAGGATCAGTCAAAGCAAAAGCATTAAACAAGTTTAGTACATACAATAGACGCTCGACTTGGGAGTCAGACTTAGACTCAACAGACAGAATAAGAAATACATAAAGAGACACATCTGAAAACAAGCAAGCAAGAAGCCTAAAGCATATCAAAACTCGAAACACCCCTCCTCAAACCTGAACTCGTGCTCGCCCTCGAGCAAACGAGTGAAAAGAGAAAAAGTAGAGAGTTGATAAGACAGAGGCTTCCCTGATTGAAGGTTTCCAAGATGCAGAGAGGTACTTCCCGAAAAACTAGTGCGGATGAGTGGACTGGGCGTCTTCATCCATCTCCATTGCCCGGGCATTTCTCTTTCGCCTTGCTTCGCGTGATCTGATCGCATCCACAACACGCATTTGAATCAATGACTTCCCAGTTAACATCGCGTGTGGGTGTTCTGTTGCAACTACTGCAATTCTAGCTCGTTGGCAGAGGGAGGTGATGAGAAAAGGGTAGACTAGCTGTCCCCAGGGGCGACTATGCGAGTGCTCGAATTGTGCGACAATTACATTCCCGAGATTGATATGCCGTCCCGCCATGATGGCACTTAGCGTTGGGCCATAGACTGTCCTGAAGAAGGTAACGTGTCCCCCTGGGCAGAAGGAATGAGAGAGCCACTTGTAGAAGATGTGGAAGTGCTTGTCTGCAATTCTGGGTGTGGCTCTCTGCTACTCGTTGGTGTTAGGAACTGCGAAGAATCTGTTGATAGCACGTGGCGAGAACTCGACGTAACCCCCGCGAATGGGCACCCAAGGAGTAAGAGACCTTTCCTCGATCTTCCTATCGTCATAGTTAGCATAGAACTCCAAGACAAGCTCCCGATCGTAGAATCCGGGGTTGTTTGCTAATTTGAGCCATCCTCTAGTTTCGAGCATGTTCTTCAATGGGGATATACTCCAAGTATTCCTCTGCTTCATCACCCTCAGACCTCAATCCACTCCTTTGTCCAGGATGAAACCCCTATGAGCATTCTTCTGCTTGTATGTCAAGCTTCTCACAGTAACAAGGTGAGGGCCAAATTCTGCTGCTGGGGGATCCACCCGTTCCCGTGCGTTATTCCTTGGTGGTTCTCCTGTTGCTCCCTGAGAAGGCATGAGTAACTGAAATAGACAACACCAGAGGAGGTGCAGCAGGGAGTATTAATGTTAGTTGACAATGGCGAAGGTAACAAAAATTGCAAGGCTTGTGGAAGAATGTAGGAGAACGGTGGGATTGGGGTGGGGTTATGTTGAAGGGAAGAGGGAAGTCGAATGGGAAAAGGAGAAGGTGAGACGGGAGAAACGGAAGAAACCAACTGGCGACGCCAGTTAGTTTCTGTAACTAACTGGCGTCGCCAGTTTACTTCTAAGTTTTTTTTTTTTTTTTTTTTCCCGATAGAAGGAAGTAAACGTGAAAGCAACTAATTTAATGGAAGAGGACGTGAATGCAATGCAAGCTATCTAAAAAGCAAGTAAAACCCGGGTTGCCTCCCGGGAAGCGCTTATTTCGTCTCTAAGACTTTCGCGCCGATGGGCACAATAATGGGTACTAGACTTCCCCTTGCTCGAATTCCTCTGCCCTTGCACCTGCGAATAGATATAAAGGGGTCCAACATGCCCCGCAGAATAATCCTTGCAGATAAAGTACTTAGGCAAGTAATCCAATGCCTTCACCATGTCGACCTTACCAATCACCTCGTATGTTTTGTGCGTCTAAATACGCTGATATCCATTCTAGCGGCAAATAAAAATGGCCAACCAAGGAGGATTGTATCTAGTCCTGTCTTCTGATCTTCCCGGACATCCTTCAGAACAACAAAGTTGGTGATTATAGTTTTACCATTTAGTTTAACCGCGACACCTTTTGCCAATCCAACTGGCCTTCTATGTGACCCATCCGCCATCAAGAGTTGAGCTTTCATCTCTTCCAAGCCTGTGAAGCCGCATCTCTTAAACAGACTGTATGGGATTGTATTACATGTAGCTCCTGTATTTAACGTCGTAATTACTTTTGAATTTTCCATCCCAACTACGATGTTAAGGCTCTTCTTACTGAGAGGGTGCTCCGTCATATTTTCTGCTAACTCTTTTTCCTTGGCAGGAATTTCAACTATTCCAATTTTCGGAATGCTTATGATACCCGAGAATCTTCCTCTTTTTCAAAACCCGATTCATCGTGAGCAAGTGGGTCTTCCTCTTGTTGGGATCAACTCCTCAGAGTTCTTGGGAGTTATCACATCTTCTCTTCTTCACTAGCAATCGGAATTGATGATGCACACCCATAAGTTGCAAATGTTTTGAAACTTCGACACGTGTCTCATCTCCCGAAACAGTCACCTCAACCGGAGTTTCAGTTATAACCTTGATCGCCATTGCCCTATCCTGGGCACCAGGGTATTTTCCTTCTCCCTCTCCTGGTTCTTCTCAAGTAGCTGTTGAAGAACGTCGTGGATCTTGTCGTTGTCCTTCTCCAGCTTATCAATACGAAAGTCGGTGGACTGGCGGTATACTTTGGTCTCGCGCATAAACTCTCGCGACTCATTCATAAAGCTCCTAAAATCATCAGCTAATCCAGAGCTACTTGCTGGTTGGACCTCCTGAACTCGCGGGGTTGGGTTCTCGCAGTTATCATTGGCATAGCTCAACAGGGATCTATCACCCTATTGATTAAACTGATTGGTGGGAGGTTTCTGGTACCCTCCTCGTTGCGCATTGAAGTTGTTCCATTTACGCGATGACGGTTTCCCATATGGTCCCTGTTGGACCCAGTATACCGCCTCCTATGGTGCTTCCACTTCAGGCTGCTTCCTTTCTATGGCTAGATCAGACCTGTACATATTAGCTCCATGTCCTGGGTTCTTGCAGACTCCGCAAATCTCAGTAGATAAGCCGGTGCTGCTATTAAAGGCATGTGCCTTAAGTTGCTTGATTTCATTGGTAAGCGATGCAATCTCTGCACTCGATCCCTGTCCTTTGTCATAAGTGGCATTGGCTTCACCTCTTTCCCCCTTGGCGTTTCTCCAGGTTCTGATACGGTTGTTACATGCGGTGGCGAACTTCTCTTTAAAACATCGGTTAGCTCCATCATACTACCCCACAAGACACATCTATCAAAGCTTCTTTGGTTCTCATTTAATCCGTCGTAAAAATATTGATTTAAATCGGCTGTGAAAACATGATGAGGACAACGAGAGAAGACCTTTGAACCTATCCGCCTCATATAGAGACTCATCATACATCTGTAAGCGTCTTTGATCTGTTGCCTAATTGCGGAGATTTTAGGTGGGGTAATACTTTTGCATGAATACCTTTGTATACACAGGCCGTGTGGTTAGGCTTCCCTCATCCAAGCCATTCATCCACGTCCGTGCCTTATCATTCAAGCCTGAGGAAAACCTTCATCCTTAGATCATTATCGGTGACACCTTAAGCCTTAGCTAGGTTCCCGATGAACAGCTCCAGCTCTATGAAATCCCATGATGTCCTCATTTTTACGCCCATAGAACTTGAAGTAGGGCCGTGAGATGGCCTTTAATATCAAAACTCCTCACATTGTCGGGAAGACAATCTTTGGTGATGGTTTCAGTGGTGCGAAGATAACAGCCATGGAAGGTGGTGGTTAGTTAGCCATTTCAATATCTTCTTTGAAATACGGTTCACTTCATTTCCACTGAGCCTTCTCACTTTCTTTATGATACTATCGATATCGTCGATAAGCGGTGCAATAGGTGAATCAAGACCTCTTCTTCCATTCATGCACTACAGAAAGGGATCGTTAGATCTGAAAGCGGAGACGGTCGATTAAAAATACGGAAAAATAAAAATCATCACAAGAATTTGTAAACTTAACAGAGGAGTTAAGTTCCCGGCAGCGGCGCCAAAAACTTGATATGTCAAAATCAAAATTTTAATATTTGTTTATAAGCCAAGAATTAATCCTCAACACCATGAAAACCTGCAGTGTAGTGGAGTTAACCCCGAGGTCGGTCTCGAAGGACTTAACTAGGCTGAGTCTTGTTTACGAATAGAAGTAACAATATGAAAAGCAGTAAAAGTTGGTTTGCCTCGGCGGCGAGATAATAGACTAAAGCAAATAACTACTTGCAACTACTAGAAACCGAATTGACAGTAATGAGATTGAATATATGAATGGGGAAAATTATGGAGTGGTAACGTCAACAAGCTAGCTAGCAGGATATATGTGATTCACGGGATTGATTACGCAAGTTGTCACAAACTTGGGTTAAAAAACGAATAGCACTAGTGGAGGCGTCAATTCCACTACGCTACAATCAATCTAGCTAATCCTACTATTACTGTTTGCAACTAACTGTTAGATTGAAGCAAGACGGAAAACATTTGGGTGTATTGATTAAATGCTTAATCTAACAGTGATATTGACAGATTGCGCATCAAACGTAATAGCAAGATATGCGATTAATCTAAAAAGCACAAGTAATCGAATCCTGATGCACTTCGAATCACATAAACCCTAGCTAGCAAGCATTGAATCAGTTACCACCCCATAATAGGGGTATTTAGCTACTCATGATAAGCGAAAGCACAATCATACTAGCAATAAACATAATCTCAAGCACAAAACAAAGATTCGAGAGAATTGATACAATTTTACCCTTCGTTGTCACAAACCTTAGGTAGAAATTGAAGAACGAAAACGAATCGATGCAAAAGCTGTGTAGATAATCTCCCAATCAACGTCAATCTTCGTATTACAAGGGAAAATGGTTCAATTACCTCAAAATTGGGTAATTGCCTTGAAAACTAGGTCTAGCTCTAGGGCAAGGTATTGTTCTTGCCAATAGAATTGATATCAAAAAGTAAATCTCGATGTTTACTAATACAGTAAAAAGCGAAGTGCAAGCGAATTAGGAAACAAAATCGGCGAAAAGCGGAAAAACAAGCGGCATCGCCGATCTCAATGGCGTCGCCGATTTCTTCTATAAAACAGAAAGTTCTTTGGCGTTACCGATTTGATAATGGCGTCGGCGACTTCTTACAGATTACTGTTTTGCCATCGACGCCTTTTTGACTCAAATTCTCGATATTTTGGCCTTCCCGCTCCACTTCTAGCTTCCATACAGTTTATAGCGGAAAGTTGACTCGGGATGTTGTTCTCCACGGACACTTAGCATAGGAACAAGCAAATAACGTTTGTAAATTGTATGCAGAAAGTAAACAGATTGATCTCATACAGATTAATTAAATCGCAGTAAACCCTAATTGCTTTGTTGTAAATCGATGATGGGAAAGGTATAAAGGATCCCCGACCTCCCTCTGCTATGCTACTCGACTTCTAGCTAAAATCCTACGTGATTACCTCTAACGACAGCAGGGCATAATACTACTATGCTAAGGCGCAGTCGGCATAAGTACCCCTACTCAGTTCAATGAAACTATTGTGTCACTCAGCAGAACATCACACCACAAAGGATGTATAAAGTTGGATAACCACGATTTACGTCTAATAACTATTCCAGTAATATATCACTGTATATAAAGAAGTAGCAAAAGCAGAGTTACGGCGGTTCGCCTTTATAAAAGAAAGTTAGCTACTCATAGTATCTAATAGACAGAAATCGAAAACTAGAATGAAAAGAAGAAGAAGCTTAGTCTCTGATGTCTTCGTGCTGCTTCTAGGGTTTCCTCCGTCTGGGTGCCTAACGGCCAGCGATTTTGGGGTTTCATTTCCCTGAGGACTGATTCTCTCTCAGAAGAGCTGCTTTGTGAGTGGTATAGAATTATGAGACTCCTGAGGTCTTATTTATATAGGAAATTTTGTGATCTGGCCGCCATTGATCATTAAGGAAGGTTTAGGAAGGCGGACCTTAGTCTGACAGGCCAGGAAACAGACCCAGAAAGAAACCGCCATTGAACTGCGATCGCCTGGTGACAACAGAGAGCCCTTCTGCTGTCCCCTGGTGGCCGCCAAGCTCGATTCCTACAGCTTCGAATCTGTTTTCTTCATTCTTCAATTTCGAGCTTCATAACTTCGTTTTCTTGAAAAGTGTTCTTCTACAATGTTGTTGCATCTTCAATTATCTTCGCATTGGTTTTTCGCATGACATGTTTTGATTCTTTGAACTCCGTGTACGGCTAATTCGGCATATTCACTTAACTTTCTCGATTTCGCACAATTATGTCGTTTTCGCGCTTGAAATCGTGCAATTCCTCAAAAACGTGATCATGACCTACAAAATACACACGAAGTTGGTAATTGACTATAAAACGATACAAATATTGCATCTAAATCCATAAAATGAGGGTATAAAAACATGCTATATCACACATTTCATTGTCACATCACATCCGCAAACCAGTTTCTTGCGCATCCCTGAGCAAGGCAATAACGATAATAAAGAAGTGACCATGAAGTGAGCAGCAAGAATAAACCACCAAATAGACAAGCAACCAGTTTCTAGGGTTTCAGGCTCTATCGACTCGCTTATTTTCAACTCCAACTCTATGACTCCACAGCAAACAAGTAACAAGTAAGTATCACTCACTACAGCCAGCGGTTACATGTGTAACCCAATGTCCTTATAGGTGTACTTCAAAATTATTACCTCGTGGTAATGTTATGCAATCCTGCTCCCAAAAGTTATGGCACAAATCAAAGTAGTATTCAGGTTGGCTTGGTAAGTAAAATAGGTTGGATAATATAGAGGAGTGTATGGCTAAGCATAATTAAAAGATAACAAGGTAGAACAAATGGTATTTCAGGGGGACTTATCCATTCGGACACCGAGTTCCTTCCTTCGGCTTCATCCTCTCTCAATGACAAATCTTCAACTTCTCTTCTATCATCGTAACTACTCCATCGGTTGCTTCACACATAGACTACTTGCTCATTTCTTTTTTCTTTTTTTTTTTGACAAAATATTTTTTGCAGTCGTTTTACTGACTCGTATGCTTTTGGTTGGCCATCATTGGGCTCTTTTAGTCTCTACATTTTTTGGTAGTGTCTGTTTTACCGAATTCCGCACTTTTGTGCGTGCTGGTTTGGTATACATGCCATCAACCCTCATGGACATGAAGCTTTTTAGGGCCACACCGGTATGTGGGTAGTATCTGTAACATGCCCAACACGAAAATGGAGATCACAAGGACCACAGATCCAGTCCGAGACTTTTGTACCTTTGCTTTTTTCGTTACTTTCCTTCTATTTTTTCTGGAGCAAGAGCTAGTGATTTTTATCACCGGTAATATAACACTAGGGCCAACAAGGTAACCTTCGATGATGTTCATCTTCCACTTCTCCCCAAAATCAATTACTCGAACTAGGGTTAGGGTTTTCTTCTCTAGTTCCCCCCAAACAAATTCTCAATCATGATCAAAACATGATTCTCCACCATTTTTTAGAACTCGTTGCTTTGTTTCTTCGTTCAAGCTCGGTGGTAGGTTGCTGTCGCCGCTTAAGTAAAGCATGTATAGGATACATGGTGTAGTTTCATAAGGGCTTAAAAAGCTTTTAGCGGGGTTAGCAAAATGTATAGAAAAGGATTCATAAAGGTGAGTACTACTAATCATATTCATGCTGCTGACAAATAAAGACTTAAGGGTAGCAGTGTTCACACGGTTGCACACAGGACTTTAATTAGAGTAGCAAGTAAACTCACTCATCAAAGTAGCATGGGTCGGATTTGGTCAGAGCATATAATCAACAAGAAACAAAGCAAGAAAACAAATACACAGCCCCTCATCTTAGTCATGGTTCAAAGTCGGTACTCTCCCATATATCAAAACTTTTCTCAACAAGTAAAAGACCTTAGACGTAACATATTAAAATGAAACTAGTACCTAAAACATGAATTAAACTACAAACTACTAAGTGCGAGTATTTAAAAGTTATTACAGACCGAGTAATTTAGCAAGTAGCAATCAAATTCCTCCCCCAAACCTAGTCAAAAGCAGATAGAGAAACTAGGAAAGTAAAGAGAAAAAGAAAAGATACTCTCCTCTCATTGCTACTTCTTCCAATCCAGATGGTTGTTCAGGACAAAGATCCTCCAGTAGGTGATGAGCTCAAATTATACTCTAAATAACTTAAGAGAATAAGCTGTAGTTGTAGACTATGCTTAACTCGGTATCGTTCTCTAGGGAATTAATCAAGCTACCACAACGAGTGAGAGTAAACAGATTGTTTGTGAGTAACAGTTTGATTGATGGTTTTGAATACTTCTAACTAGATTGACTAAGACTAAGATTACGATCAACAATGAGAGAAAGATGAATCTGAGCAAGATCGATTATGCTAATTGAACTAGGAAAACACTCATATTTGTCACACGGTTGTTGTCTGATAAATCAATCAATTCAATTCAACCAATTTTTCTTAGAATATATTATCTTTGGAGAAATGTGAGTCGTCAATTCATGATCCTTAAACATGAACAATTTAGAGAATTTAATACGGACTTATCGAATTGAAGGTTTTCACGAAGATTTTATCTGAGACTAACCAATATGAGTGATTTGATAAACCACAGAGCGAATATGCATAATCTTCACATACTACTGTATTCAAAGGTGTTTAGGTACTCATAGTGGATGATTGCATACAGAGATTAATGGTAAAAATCATACGAAACATAGATGATAAACTCTCATGCAATAACATACAATTCAATCGATGAAGATAAAGAACGAATTGTAAAGAACAAAGCAATGGAGAAATCAATACCAATAATCTTGATGAGTAAAATCAATGAATAACCAAGCTCCAAAGATGTCTCAATGTCAATGTCTTAATCTAGGAGCTTTTATCAAAAACTAGGTTAAAAGAAGTTATGAAAGAAAGAATCAAAATTCTAATCTAATAAGGAAAACAAAACGCTGATACTGTGCCTCTCGCCACGGCGGAAGGAATATCTCGGCGTGGCGAGCCTTCTTAATCGAAATATATATAGCTCTCGCATAATCTCGCCGCGGCGGGAAAATCCCTTCGCCGCGGCGAGCTACAATCTTCAAGGCATGAGTTTCATTCGCAAAATCTCGCCGCGGCAGACTGATTTCCTCGCCGCGGCAAGCCTTCTATCAATTTCTAGTTCCAAGCTCGTAAAATCTCGCCGCGGCGAGCCATGCTAAACAGCGTGTTCTCATTCGGCTCAAAAGACATCGATTTCTACAAAATGTAAACAAAACACCAAAGCGTAAAAACGAACTAAAAAGACTACAAAACTAAAGACAAAGACTGCTAAAAAGGACCAAATGAGACGTTAGAATATTGTCTCATCAGTAGGCGGTGGAGGATAAAATCCTTGATAGCCTTGGTAGTATAGCGATGGATCGACCTCGGGCGTTGGATAGAGCTGCGGTGGTGGGTAGTAAGGTGGATACTCAAAGTGACCATACCCATCGATATTCTCCTACCAGAAAGAGATCTGCACATAGCTGTGTTGGTAGGTAACATGATTGTTCCACTCTGACATCTGACCCATTTCGTTCATTTCATCTCGCTTTCATGCACTCCCTTGACTCCCCATCTAATAGTTGTTCACAAATTCGTTGAACGAATTCATGTTAAAGGCTCCTTGCGGCGGATCCGCTACTCCTCTTCTTCTAAGTTCGACTTTGGCAGCCTTCTCGTGCATCTCAAGGAGGTGAATGGTGCTGTCTTCATCAAAAGGTGCTTTGAGCCGAGCGAATCCTGACTCACTAGTGGGAACCCCATTCTTCTGGCATATAACGGTAATGAGACCAGGGAATGGCAGGTTCGTTCTTTTGTTCCCCTTCACCAACTGCATTTCCTTCATGATTGTTCTTCCAACATCAATGTAGTGACCGTTCATAATTGCGTAGACAAGTGTTGCTACGTCATCTTTAAGCCCTTCGTGGTGTAGGGTTGACTTCAAGTTGGTCTCTACAAATTGCATCCAAAACCTTGCTCTTTCGTTGAGCGTAGCCCTCGGGATGGATCATCCCACTGCATCCTCTCTAAATCTTTCTCCGAGTAATACCCTTGGGATGTCTCCGTACTCCAACTCGTGATATGCCAGTTCCTTGTATTCTTCATGAATGTGCTCCTCGGGTATGTTGAAGAATTCATTGATAGATCCCAGCCCAAACATGAACTCTACCCCTCGTATGGTGATGGGGTGATCTAGAAGTGCATCCTCCGGCTTTTTAATCTTTAGTTGAAAGTACTCCGCGTAGAACTCTCGGACTATCTCTATGTCGTATCCTTGGAGGATGGAAGTGAAAGTTCCCCAAACATAGAGGCTCAAAACGTCGTGAATCCAATTAAGGGCCGAGTTCATTCCCCATTCGATCTCTATGTTCCTTTCGGGAATTACCCCTCGGTTGCTATTAACCAATAGCCAACTCCGAGCCTTGCTTGAAAGGGTCTCCAATGCCACTTTATTTTCCTTCTTTTCTCTCTTAGTGCTTGGTTCACCTACATCCTTTCCTCCTTTGGTTCTTCCCATTGTACCTAGGCCAAAAAGTGTGTTAGATAGCATGTTTGGAGTTAAGTCAATTCTAAGGCTTACATGCAAATCTAATGGGATTTCTCCTCCCCCAAACCTAAAGTACGTCGCAATGTGTATGCAAAATTATAGCTTGTAATAAGATCAATAGCCACTTCAAAATAACGCAAGAACTAGGCATGTAACTCAAGTTTTCAAATTGTGTCAAGCATCAAGTTGAAAGGCAAATTGTAATGTAGTCTCCATCCTATGAGCATATGACGATGCAAACATGTTTTCTAAGCATACTTCAACAAGTTAATCCCATGTGAGCAAGTAATCGAGGGAGAAAGGGGTCGACAAAGGAGCTTGTTCTATTGAGACATTTTATCGAACACTTGGTAGGCAAGAAAAAATCTTCAAATTCTCAAACAATTTTTCAAATCTCCGTCAAGCAAGTGTTAATGTAGTGAATACTAAACGTAAGCATGTATCCACATATCTCAAACATCACCAAATCAATCAAATGAAGCACATAATTACTAAGCACCAAATTAAGAAGCAAGAAGAAAGTGCAAGCAAAGTGTTGATTGATAAAGACATTAAAATTGAAGATGTAATGAGGATAATAATGAGTAGAGATTACTTACTTGATGTTGATGATGGATGGGCAAACTAATAATGCAATGGGGATGATAGAATTATAGAGCAAGTGAAGAATTTTGGAAGAGAAATGAAGTGGGGGGACGGAAAAACGTTTTGGGAGTTTTAAAGGGGAGGGGAATGAGCTGCAAGCAACTCACTGTGCTCCACTAGCGACCGCGGTGAGGCTGCTGCCTCGTGAGGCCCCTCGAACGCGATAAATCGCGTGTTTTTCGAGTCTTTTTGGTTTTTTCGTTTTTTCAAAATGCAAACATAAAAAATAAGAAATTTTGAAAATGATTTTGAAAAGTTTTTCGAAAAGTAATTGAAAATGTATGGACCGGGATTTGGTATAATGTACACAAATGTATTCAGTACACCAAAGAACACTATTGAACAATGTTATTGATATACTGTAACAAACAGTGTATATAACTATATAAGTTAAACACACTAACACTAAAGCTAATCTAGCAAGCAATTCAAGCACACAGCGGAAAGAAAGAACACAAAGTATGGTTTCTAGAGGGTTAATATATTATAACCCTACGAGCCTCAAGGCAAAAGAATTCACTATGATGATATAATGAATTACAAAAAAACTAAGCAGTTGGATCGAACTAACTATCCTAGTCTAGAAGAAAAACTAGACAAGGCCTAGAAAACTGTCAAACACATGAGGTGTTGTGAATACACTCCGAGACTGCTCTAACTCACGTAGTTTGAATGAACTAACTTCTGGTTGTTTATATAGGTTTACATTGATGAATAACAAGAAGGTAAGTTCCTATTTGCTGCATCGAATCTTGACTTGAATTCATTGGGAATATCTTCTCTAAGATCTTTCCTAAGATCCTCTCTTCAATAAGGAAAGTATTTCTTCTTCCAATATTTGCTTTCCTTATTCATTCTTGCTTCTACGCTTTCCTTCCTCTTGATTGCTTTCCTTCCTCCTTGAGCGGAAGGTAAATCACATACTTGTGAATGTTCAGATTTGTCTTGATCACAATAGAAGATCTTCCAAAGTATATCTCCTCAATATTCTCTTCAAAGATTCTCTTAGTCTCCAATAAGGAAATAACTCTTTCCAACATATTTGCTTTCCTACTTAGCTCAAACTCTTCCAAAGCATCAACTTCGAATCCCTCGACTTATTTAGACTTTGTTGGTCCAGATAACGGCAAAGTAAAAGACTAGAGGGGGGGGGGGGGGTGAATAGTCTTTTAAAACTTTTGTCGATAAAAACTATTTCTCAGATATCTGAATAGATATCTGATACTTAGAATTAGAGCGCGGAAGACTTAATAAAGATAAGTGCAGAAACAGTTAAAGTGTGTGTGTGTGTGTTGCTAAAATGTAAACACAGAAAGGTAAATAACACAGCAAGTATAGTGGTATCTGGAGGTGGCGTAATCCTCCAACTAATCCACTTCGGTCTATCAGAGACCTAGAATTCACTAGAACAGATAATTGAGTTCACCTTACAATAATCCTATTCTAAGATTCTTAAACAATTGGTTCCCAACCAAATGTTCCCCCTGAGTTCTTCCCCGGCTTTCACAGCCAAGTACTTCCTGTACTCAGAAACCTTTGAGTTATTCCCTAGCTTCCCAAGCTAAGTACTTCCTATACTCAATAACCTTGGAGTTATTCCTTAGTTTCCCAAATCAAGTACTTCCTATACTCCGGTAACCTTGGAGTTATTCCACGATTTTCAAACTAAGTACTTCACATACTCCACGCTTGATTATGGTGTTGGTTTTGGTTTGAGTTGTCGGATGAGCTTCTTTAATAACTTATTCGGTTATTGAGATAGCTCTGTGAATCAAGTATACTTAATACACTTTTCAATGTATGGTATCTTGTTCTTTTTCTTGACCAAGTCTTAGATAAATGTTCAAGAGAATGAATCTCGGATACTTGATCTTTCGTTTCAACTCTTTCAGATAGCTATGCTTGTTTAGGATCGGGACACTTAGAACTTGGTGTTACTCAAGATCAAAAGCTTTGGTGCATAGCGAAGCTTTGAGGATAAGTAAGTTTGCTTTTGAGAGAGTAAGATGTTCAGCGTTTTTATGCAGTTCAAGGTGTGTCTAAGGTATCTTCTCAAGCAGTCTAAGTGTTGATATTTATAGATGAATTTGAGTGCCGTTTGAATAGTATCCGTTAGGCTCAAATTCAAACTATTGATATCTATGTATAATCTTGTAGCGAGTTTTGTCTTCTTCTTGAAGGCTAGTTGCTTTTATTGACATCTGTCGTGCATTAAATGCATTGTACTATACCTTTTGTCTGTAGTGTCAGCGGAACTATGCTTTATGTCGAGACTAGTGTTATCGATTCTTTGCGTCCTTATCTTCAATCTTGAGATACCACTTATATTGAAACAACTTTGTTTGCAATATATATATTTCTCTTCGAAATGTGGTTAAAGCTCAAGGTATCTGAGAATAGATATTTGTGGACACTTTCCTTGTTTTCAGATAGGTCTTTTATTTCTCAGATATCTCTTGTGACACAGTTTGTTTGAAACTATTCGTGTCTTCAAGATATCTGGCTAAGATATCTGAACAACAGTTTCAGCAATCTTGTGCAGTTTCTTCAAGTCTTCAATGTCGTTGATCTTGTTCTGCTTGGATGTCTTCTTCTTGGTCTTCTCTTCATAAAATAAAAATTACATTTTGAGACCTAACATCCTATACAAGATTAGCTAGACTATCATACTTAGTGAGTTTCCTCTTTTACAATGTTCAAGTGAACCAAGAGTACTAATCACCTTTCTGAGACTAAGATAAGTCATCATGTTGCTGATCAAAATCTAAACAGATATTTCTAACAAAATATCTAACAAATTTCCTAACAAATTTCCCAAGAAATTTCCCAACAAATTTCCCCCTTTTTGATCAGTCAACGATGACTATCTTACCTATTACAAATCTGGATGAGTGAACAATCCAACACTTAATCTTTTCTTAAGATCTTTAATTTATTTAAATAAGTGCAGAAAGTAAACATCAACCAAATCACAAGGTGTGATCTTTGCTGACAAGTTATCTTTTATAGATTACTATCTGAGAGTAAGTTCTTCAGATAAGTTACAAATAAAGATTACAGAATAACTTTAATACATAATACAGTTAAGCTCAGTCAGCAAAAATACAACAAAAACTACGTAGTAAATCAGGACAACAGGAGTAACCAAGCTCCAAGTAAACATCCTAATAAACTAGTCTTCAAGTCTTCAATCTCTTCAAGTCTTCAACTGTATATCTGTAGATCAGTCTGCAAATTTCCTATCTCCAAACCTTTTGATGTCATCAGAATAGTCATAGAGAAGAGTTACGAGCATCTACGTGTCTGGAAAATCCACAGACCTCTTTGTAGGTTTTGGTAGGATTTTTCTTGACAAAATGTTTGACCCACAGATACTTTCCCCACTTCCAGGCATGCTCTATTCTGATATCTGAAAGCTTGAAGTATTCGTAGATAATCTTCAGATATCTGATGTCACCCTTGTATTGCTCTTCAGTTAGATAGAACGATTCATAGGGTTCTACAGCGAGTCTTGCTCTTGTGCTGTTCTGTGATATTCGATTGCACATCATCGGCTTTCCATATGGACATTCATCGAGAGGTCCTTTCTCATGGCTTGATTCTCTTGATAACTTCAAAATCAACCGGGCTTTAATGTGATTGGTGTTGATCAAGGTTGGCTTATCTTTTCTCCATGCCATAAGTTGTTTATGGATTGGTTAAAATCTTGAATTTACCAAGAGATGCTTAAGTTCGAATCAATAGCCATTTTCTGATTGATGCACATGAGCGGAGGAATCATTGTCATACTTCACATACTCTATTACGGCTTCTTACGCGAGTGGAAGTTGACTTTGTCTTTGCTCGACTCTCATCTGTTCCTTCTCATCTTGAATTCTCTTTGGGGTTGTTGCTTGAAGAACCACCACCTGGATAGACTTGGTATTTCGAGGTGTTTTAGTGCTAGGGCTTTGCAGCTATGGGCTCAGTTAGGCTTTCAATTTTCCTTTTTCTGTGAAGAGGAGCTTCATCTTCATCAGTTTCCTCATCATCATCAAGATTAGATCTTGTGATAGTTTTGCAGCCTTCTTCATTGCGCAGGGACTTGATTTGACCTTCTTCTTCTTCTTCAGAAGATTCATCAATCCCTTTAACTTGTCTTCTCCTTGGAGCCTTGGTACTCCTTGGAGGTTTCTGTGCCATGGCCCTTGTTATCATTTTGGTTCCTTCAGTAGGTTTCTGGGAAGCAGCTACTATTTGCAAAGCAGCTTGGCTTGAGGAGGGTTCATTGATTCTGAGTGGTGGCTGGGAAGTTTTTCTTCTTCCTTTCTGAGCCGCACCAGCTCCAGATCTCTTTTTGTTTGCTTCTCCTTCTTCCCATTCCCCCTGACTTTGAGGTCCAGATTTGTACATTCTTTCCCCCTTAGTCATTGTTGGCTGACTCAATCTCATAAAGGAATCTGAGAGAGTTGAAGTGCCCTTGTAAATAATTATAAGCGGTGACCAAGTTAGAAGTTCGCTTTGAGCTCTGATTTTGCTTGATAAGTCCATTGTCCTTATCGGAGCTCTTGATGGGCCTAGGATGGCATCGCTTTTCGGCAGTAACTTGCCTCTTGGAAAGCTTTTTCAGCTAAAGACGCATCATCGTCCCTTATCATTCCCAGATCTTTCTGAGCAATGACTATGCTAGTGGTTCTCTGAGTGATGAGCTCAGTGAACTTCCTCATTTCAGAGGGGACGGAGGCAATTACTTCCTTGTTCCGTGAAGACATCTCCTTTTAAGTTGTCGATTACTTGACACTGTTCATGTTTTCATGGAGTGGACGTTTGGCGTTCTTGAATATTGTAGGAGCAATCGACTTCCTTTTCAAGTGAGAAACCGCTAAATGTTCATTGCGGTGTTACGCCAAAGTCTTGTCTTCTTCATCATCGAGTAATCACCCGGTGATCTTCATCCTCTTGGACATTTTCATCGATTGTATCGAGTCCGAACCATCTCGTAGATTGGTTTCTTTCCTTTACGGGAGGAGGATGGTACTTCTTTCAAGATGATGCGACCTTAGCATCATGCTTGACTTGATACTTCTTGATGTCGAGTTCTTTGTTGAGTGCGATTCTGACATCCGTAGCTCTTTGACCTCGAGTAAGCAATCATCTCTTGCAGATATTGATCTTGTAGTTGATCTAGCTTATCTCGGATCTAGCTATCTGGTCTTCCAGTTGAAGATGGAGTGTTGTTCTTCTTCCAACAGGTTATGCGAGTTGTGTAGATCTGGATTGAGTATTTAACATCTTACATGCAATATCCTCGAATCCTCAACTACTTGTGTTGTGACATTGTGTTGTTGGGAAGATGGATGATTCAACTTTTGAGGAGATGGGCGGAGATTTACGTGTTTGCCTCTCGGTTTGCTTTTCGGAGATGAGGTAGGATTTCTTCGTGAAATTCCTCCGGTCCTTATATAGATAGATTCTATATTTCTATAGATGTTGCGGAGCGATTTGAACCCGTGACCTCAAGGTTATGAGCTCTGGTGCAGGGGCATCGTCATCATCCTGTTTGTCGTCATCCTTGTGGTGATGGTCAGTGAGAGGTTCGAAGTCATTTTCGTTTATCTCTTCCTCCTCATCATCTTCAGATACAAGATTAATTACGTCCGGGATAGTGATCTTCTGCCCATTAACTTCTTCTTGTTCAGAAGGTATGAATTGCAGCGTCTGAGGCGGAATTTGGAAGGCCATCTGTAATCTTGTCGACCATCTTGCTGTTCAAAGGCTCAGAGTAAATCATGCGCCACTTCTCTGGAAAAGTCCTTCTGCAGTAGAGTCGCAACTGTGTATTGTTCTGTAGGGAACATTGCTTGGACATATGTTTCCAGGTCAAGAGCTCGTGCTCGTCTGGTTGGTTGATAAGTGATTCTCAATATTTCAGAGAGATTAGAGCACCTTAACCTCTGCCATTTTCTGAAGCATTGAATGTGCTTTGGCAGGGTTTGAGCTTTGAAGAAGTGAAGTAGGTCCCTTGTTTCTTCAATGGGAACCTGCTTTGCATCTGTTTGAGCCTGAAAGAAAGAGTTTTGAGTGAGTTTCAAAACTTTTGTAGATATCTGAGTATAAGTGTAGTTTAGTTTCTGAGTTACCTGAGTATGAACATCAGGCTCAGATACTTGAACCACTGAGACAATGGGTGTCTCAGATATCTTGTTGTGAGGTAGAGACTTGGAAGTCTGGTCCTCATCAACCTTTCTTTCTTGAACCTGAGAAATGAAATGATCCAATACTTAGGAAATTGTTTGAAAGAAACTGTGCAAATATATACTTTAATGAGTTCTGAGTTACTTACTTCCTCAATAGGAAGCTCAGAGTCATTTTTCTCAGAAACTTTCGCAGTCTCTGGTGTTCTTTTAGGTGATGTTTCCTTGGGGGCTTCATCAATTTCCATTGATGCAGGGGATGTCGCAACTTTGTCCCCGTGCATTTCTACTTCTGATTGATCCTGCAAGTAGAAAGTATTGAATATTTTAAGAAGAGATATGAGATAACCCTAGTCGAAGAATACTTATCACTTGATTTGTCATATACCTTCATGCTAGAAGGCTCAGTGATGTGTTCTTCAGAAACCTTGTTGGTCTCTGGGTTTGTCTCGCATTTCTTTATCTTCTTCCATCTCGGTTAGCTGTTAGAAACATTTATTTCAAAGATTAAGCACATAAACTTATAACTGAAGAAGTGTTATCTTAAGAATCCATTATTACCTGTGACACAGGCTCAGATGTCTTAAGAGGCGAGGTTGAGGAAACCTCCTTCTCAGTTTCTGAGGTAAGCTTTTCAGCTTCCTCTTGTTTCTGTGTTTCTAACTCAGCCTGTAATAAAGAAATTCTATGAGTGACAAGATTTATAAGCATAAAATTTTTCACAAGGTAAGAGTTAAACCAGTCATCTACCTGAGCAATTTCAGGCTGATTGGTCTCTGGAACTTGTGACCTTTCTATACTTTGGTCTTCTTGTCCCAGTGTAGTTTCTTTGCTTGAAGTTTCTGGTACTTCACACCTTTCCTGAGTATGCGACTCAGTTGCCTCCCCTGGTTGATCATTCTGAGTAGATGTCTCAGTTTGATCCCTCTCAGTGAGTTGGGGAACCTGCTCTTTTGCAGGATTTTCTTCAGCATACTGCATTGCTGGTAAGTCGAAATGGAGTTCATTTACCATTTCATCAACCACTTGTGGCTGTTGTGGTTGTGGTTGTTGTGGTTGTCTGGAAGCAGAAGATTGATCACTTGAACGTTCTTCCAGACTTTTAGATGTGGCGATTCCATCAGCATCTGCCAGCACTAAGATACCACTCATCAGGGCTTTTTGAAGTTGTGCAAGAGAAATATTCCCTGATGAAGTGTTTGCACCAACAACCTTTGCTATAGGTTCAACAACCTGTGGTGTAGGTTCTTCTTCAGATACCTTATCACGATTCTTTTTGATAACCTTAGCCCTCTTTGTTCTTTCTAGGACTTGAGAGATGACTAGTTCATCATCTTCATCGTCGAGCTCTCATTAGCATTGGGAACCAGTTGGTCCATTATTCCTGCGGTTTCGCAGATAGGGCTTGGTGTTTTCACCACTTTTGGCGGCATTTATGAGTTCATCGCAAGGGTTTTACGCATTAGTCGCAACATTTCTGAAATCACTTTCTCTTGCTGAGTCTACTTGTTCAGTAGTTGATAACTCTTTTTCAGCATTGATGATTTCATCTGCCTTTGTTAGTTCATCGGCAATGCCTGCAGATATCTGAGAATCGACAACCTCTGTAGGTGTGTCTTGATTTGCCAGACTTCTTTCTTGAAGTTCTGGCTTCTTGGTATAACCTTTTCTTGAGATACCTTTTCGGACTTTCGCTTCTTAGAACCTTTACGAGACCCGGTAACCTTTTTCATCAAGTTTGTATACTCATATTTGTAGAGTAGTTCTTTGTTGGCTATTCGGCCTCTCTGAGCTCAATGCCAAGCTTTTCCAAAGAAGTAGCATATCTTCAGACCATAACCTACTGTGGCCTTTGGCTCAGCTAGTCCTTTGGTAATCTTAGGCTCGAAGCCTTGAATCTTCTTCACGAACTTCAGAAAGGCGTACTTTCCCCACTTAAAAGGGTTTTCCAGCCTTTTATGTTGTTGATTCAGCAAGAACATCATCATCCACCGTTCTTGGCTTATCTGGTCAGCACCTCCTTGTAGACCATCAAAGCATCTGTGAAGAATGCAAGCCAGTACATCCCAGTGAACCAACAGATGTCTGGTTCGGATGTCAGCAAGCTTGAACTCAGTGGGTGTATCTGATTTTTCAAGATCACGCACGTCACTGTAAAGTTCTTTAACACCTTTAAGGAGTTCATCATCCTTGGTGTTTATTTCAAAATCCTTTCAAGATTTTGAAACTCAAACAACTTCTGAAAGTTGTTAAGTCCGAAGGATTTCCTTTCTTTGGGTGAGGTTTTGAACACTATTTGATTGCCTTGAAACACACGTGAAATTATCCGAGTTGTTGTAAAATTCCAACACATCGAGTGATGAAATTCCACTTGGGCGAGCAGATAGAAAACCCTTGATTTGTGCCTTTTCAAGCATGTCAAGAATCAATTTTTTGTCGGCTTGGTTCTCTATTACAGCAGAGAGGTATTCCTCAACCATGGCACCACCCCAAATCATTCTGTGATTTGAAGTCCAATGGTCGATTAAAATTTCCTACCGATCGGTTGTTCACAATAACCAACTCTGGTGCTTGCTTTTCAGCAGTACCTGTGGAGGATTGAGATTTCAGTGTGGTTGAACTTTTAGGGGCCATCTCTTTATATAGTGTAGGGATTTGAAATTGGTGTTTGAAAAGAGATTTGATTCAAGATTCTTTTGGAAAAACTTAATCTTGATTTGCGGAGATTGTAGAAGGTTTTGCAGAGAATCAAGAGAAGGATTTGCTATTTTGTGCAAGATGAGTTTTCGGATTAGGCAAAAGTGATTTCCTATGCAAAATCCTATATATATAGCTTGAATCCCAATGCATAAATACATACAAATTGATTTTGTGTGTACGTATCTGTGATTTGCAAGCAGGCGTGAGCAAAAGCTAGTTCGGCATTAAATGCTTAGTGGGCCATGTCTGAATTTCAACAGTCCACTATTTACTGTGAATTAATTTCCACCGCATGATCACCGCTTAATTTCATCAAGGGTCACCATTGCTTCTTCAAAGAATGATCACAATCAACAAGTGTAATTGTGCCTATTTAATGAATTTTGGCTATTAGCTATCTGAATCGCGTCTTTGTATGACCAAGAACACTGTTTGCATCTGAATCTGTCTTATACTTAGATTTTCCAAGTTTTTCATCAAGATAGAAACAATGCGAATTTCAAGAGAGTAGTTGACTGCAGATAGTTGTACTATTCTCCTTTGTGTTCTCCGTTTGCAGATTGATTCAGATATCTGAGTTCCGCCTCGTAGATCCGTCGCCTTTTTTGCTCTTTAGCCTGCTTTGACTTCCCGGATACCCGCTCCGCTTTCTTCTCTTTTCTGGATACCCGTTCCAGATACCTCTTCTCTGGATGCCCGTTCCAGATACCTCTTCTCTGGATGCCCGTTCCAGGTACCTGAACTTTTTCAGTTCATTGGTAGTTCCATTAGTCCAAGACTATGTCTTAAGGCTAAGAACCTACTTTCTTGTAGTGGCTTAGTGAAGATATCTGCAAGTTGGTCTTCAGTGCCAATCTTGAGTATCTCTATATTGCCCTTTTCAACATGGTCTCTGATGAAGTGATGTCTAATATCAATGTGCTTTGTTCTGGCATGAAATTTAGGATTCTGTGTAATCGCAATAGCACTTGTGTTGTCACAGAAAATGGGAGTTTTCTTCTCATCGAGTCCATAGTCTTTAAGTTGTTGTTGTATCCACAGAATTTGTGTTGCACAACAACCAGCAGCAATATATTCAAATGTGGTAGAAGTTGCAATTGAGTTTTGCTTCTTGCTAAACCATGAGATAAGTCTAGTGCCCGTAAACCGAGAAGTTCTGAGGTGCTTTTCCTATCAAGCAATGATCCAAAGATAATCAGCCCGAAAGTACCCGCCCAAATAAACTCAATCCACTTTCTTTAGGATACCACAATCCTACATCTACTGTACCTTTTACATACCTTAATATTTTCATAGCAATGTTGTAGTGTGTTTGCATTGGATTTGTCTGAAATCTAGCACATACTCCAACGGTATATTGAATATCAGGTCTACTTGCAGTGAGGTAAAGTAGTGAACCTATCAATTTCCTATACTTATGTTCTTCAACACTCTTATCTGATTCAGTATAGGTCATTTTGGTTCCAATGCTCATAGGTATCTTAGCATTCTTTTCAGAAGGCTTAAGATTGAATTTTGTGAGCATATCTTTTGCATACTTTGTTTGACTAATGAATATTCCATCATTGAGTTGCTTGACTTGCAATCCTAGGAAATAATTCAATTCTCCCATCATGCTCATCTCAAACTTGTTTTTCATGAGATTTGCAAAGTCATCACAAAGTTGCTTGTCCTTAGATCTAAATATAATGTCATCAACATATACTTGAACTAAGAGTAGTTTCCCGTCATGATTTAAGGTAAATAAAGTTTTATCAACTTCACCTTTCTTGAAACCACTTTCCAGAAGGTATTTGGCCAAAGTGTCATACCACGCTCTTGGAGCCTGTTTCAGTCCATACAGAGCTTTCTGTAGTTTATAGACCATTTTACTTTCTGAGGAAACTTCAAAGCCAGGTGGTTGCTCAACATAAACTTCTTCTGCAAGTTCACCGTTTAAGAATGCACTTTTGACATCCATCTGATAAACTTTAAAATCTTTATGCTAGAAAGAGTCTTATTGCATCCAATCTGGCAACTGGTGCATATGACTCGTCAAAGTCTAATCCTTCAGTCTGGGTAAATCCCTTGGCAACCAATCTTGCTTTGTTTCTGGTTATTTCACCAGATTCATTCATCTTGTTTCTGAAAACCCATTTAGTTCCAATCACAGATATTCCTTGTATAAATTGAACTAGTTTCCAGACTTTGTTTCTGTCAAATTGATCCAACTCTTCTTGCATTGCAGAGATCCAGTCTTGGTCTCCTAATGCTTCTTCTATATTTTTAGGTTCAATATTCGAGATGAAACATCCAAAGAGAGAGTTAGGATTTTCAGCTATTGCTCTCCTAGTCCTAACACCCTGATTAATTGGTCCAATTATATCCTTTGCAGGATGATCTTTGATCCATCTCATCATAGGTTTAGTGCTAGTAGGATCAATATCCACGTGATCTGAATGTGAATCACTAAGATTTTGATTTGATACTTTTTCAGTATTTGAGATATCTGACATATGGGAAATGTCATGGATATCTGACACTTTTTCAGTGTTAGAGATATCTGGAACATGCATTTCAACATTCTTATTTTCAGATACCTCTTCATGATGAAGGTTCTCAGTAACCTGTTCCATTTCTGGAAAACTCATAGGAAATTCTTCATCATGTCTGTGAGTCATCTTGTTGTTACTACGCATTTCAAGCTTTTCTACGTCAGAGTCATCCTCACTTTCCATAATGATTTTTCTCCTTTCTGAGGATTCTTCTTTAGATCCTCGAATAGTTCTTTGAACATTTCTGAGATTTCATCAATAGGAGGTGTTTTCTTATTTCCTTCATAGAATACAACATGAATTGATTCTTCAATTTTCTTTGTTCTTTTGTTGTAAACTCTGTAGGCTTTGCTGTTTGTGGAATAACCAAGAAATACACCTTCATCTGCCTTTGGTTGAAATGTTCTCAGATAATCTTTCCCATTGTTTAGAACAAAACATCTACAACCAAATACTCTCAGATGTTTGATATTAGGGGGTCTACCAACCAAGATTTCATAGGGGGTCTTGTCATGGTGTTTGTTTATCAAGCATCTGTTTTGAGTGTAGCAAGCTGTGTTTACAGCTTCAACCCAATAAATTTCACTTATTTCAGTGTCTGCTAGCATTGTCCTTGCAGCTTCCTTAAGGGTTCTGTTTTTCCTTTCTGCAACACCATTTTGTTGAGGTGTTCTTACAGAGGAAAGTTGGTGTTGTATACCTTTGCAGGTACAAAACTCCTTTATGTACTGGTTGACAAACTCAGTACCATGGTCTGTTCTGATTGCAGATACCTTGTCATTTTTCATGACTTCAAGCTTTTTCAGCAAGTTTGGTATCTCCACCCTGGCATCAGACTTGTGTTTCAGAAAGACAACCCAAGTGAATCTTGAGAAGTCATCTACAACAACCAGACCATACTTCTTTCCTGCATAACTAGTTACAGATGATTCAAAAAGATCCATGTGTAAAAGTTGCAGAGGTCTAACACTAGAGTGTCTGATTTTGGACTTGAAAGAGATCTTAGATTGTTTCCCCATCTGACAGGCAGAACAGATACCATCCTTCCTGAAAGATGTTCTGGGAAGGCCAACCACTAACTCTTTCTTGGCAAGTCTGTTCAGAGTTTTGAAGTTCAAGTGACTCATTCTTTTGTGCCATAACCAAAGGTTTCTTCAGGACCGGATTGACTCACCATGAGACATTCTTCAGCCAGGCGATGCCCAATCGGCAACATAAAGATCGCCTTTCCGCCGACCAACTAAGACATGCGCTTTGACTCATTGTCAATTAGTTTGCGATTTAGCTTTGAATTTTATAGTAAAACCCTGTCATCGCAAACCGCTCATGCTAAATAGATTATATTTCAAATCCTTAACATGTAATACGCCGTTGATTGTTAAAGTCCCCAATTTGACGCTACAAATTCCGAGAGGGATTTAATTCTCCAAAGAACTGATATCCGGTCCTGTTGCAAGCTTTGTAATCAACCAGATTTGCTTTGTCTCCTGTCATGTGCTTTCCGCATCCACTATCAAATAGCCATTGTGCTTTAGTCCAGGAGGCATTCTGCACACAACAGGAAACAGGAGATTAGGTTCTCATATCTTTGATGGAACCGTCAGAATTAAAAGTTCTTCCAGTAGGAATCCATTGTTGAATGAATTTCTTTGAAATATGCTTTTGCCTGACAGGAACGTAAGGTGGAATTCTATTTGAATGAATGTTATCATTAGTGAGAACTATTTTCTTCCTTGGTATGTTCCTAGGTGCTCCATATGATGCTTTCAGATACACTGTCGAGTTTGCTTTTCAAAGAAACTTAGCCTTCCTTGCCAGATTTCTTCTAGCCCTGGCATTCATATTTTCAGTGGCTTGATTTAACTTCCACTTCTGATAATTGCTTTGAGCAATTCTAGCTTTCAGCCATCGTTCTTGCTCCTGCTTGTACTCATGAGCAAGTTGTTTTCCGATGCCTTTGTAGCCAATACTGCTGAGCACTTGAAGCTATCGAGATCTTTTCTCGTAAGCTTTGCTAGTCTCTGTCGTCCAATTTCTTTCCGTAAAAGTGACATGGGAGAATTTTCCACTCGCAATTCTACCTTTTGAGAGACATAGCACTGTGGGTGTTTACACTTTTCAAAGGTTGTGTTTCTTTTCGAGACGTGCCTCACAGCTTTTGTTTTGACTTGTTTTTCCCACAAAGGTTTGTCGAATCGCCTTTCCTTTGTCAACAATCTTTGTCTTCTCACCGATACTATAGATTGCATGGGAACCGTCTTCGAGTACTTACAAATGTTCTTCTCTCCTTACTCTTATTCGAGTGATAGAACAATCATCTGTATTCAAATTTCAAGTCCTTTCTTTTCTGAAGGATCTCTTAAGTAAGATTGTACTTCAGTAAGAGTGTCACTAGCTTTAGCATAAGATTGAAAAGATAATTCTTTCTTCTTGAGTTCCTTGTTCTCAGAAAGAAGATCTTCATAATTCTTTTGTAATTCAGCCATTGCTTCTTTATGTGACTTTTCAGTCTCAGATATCTGAGCTTTGAGAGATGCATTTTCAGCATCCTTTCTCTCAAATTCTTTAACTAATTGAGAATTTTCGTTTTCAAGAGAATTCTTTTCTTCTTCAAGGTTTTCGGCTCTAGCTCGGATCATTAGAAATTCTCTTTCATAGATATCAAGTTCTTTCCTGAGATTTTCTAGATTTTTTATTTCCTCTTCATCACTTTCATAAGTATAACAAGAAGTATGTATTACCTCATCACCATAAGATGCTTTTCTATGTTGGAGATGTCTCGACCACAATAATTTCAAAGAACTCCACAAATTTCATTCTTCTTGAGGCCGAAGTCGATTATATCATGAGTAACTCCACATAATTCTGATGATGGTAAGGTTGAGTCATCTGAATTGTCATCTTCAGAATCTGTCTCAACGTCTAGAGCATCTAGTTGAATTTGGATTTTCTTTCTTTCTTCAGTTAGCAACGCTCGCTTCTTCTCAAGATTTTCCTATCTTTCTTGTCACCGTCCTTAGTTTGTTGAGGCGTGACAATCCTTCTTGAAGTGGCTGTGTTTCGATAATAGAAACAGATATCGCTTTCCAATTTCTTCCTCAAGACATGATGCTTTCGAAATGGGCTTGTTCAATGAGCTTTGCATATTTTTGTACCGGTGATAGCTTGAGCCTAGATGCTTCTTCATCTTCTCTTCGCTTTCCTTCTTTCAATTTCTCCGATATATTTGCTCATTTGCTTTGCAGAAGAGCATCCTCGCTTTTTCCTTGCTTTTCTTCTTTCGAAGTTCCTTGAGTGACTAGAGCAACGCTTTGCAACTTTTCTTGTTTGTTCTCTTCGAGTTGTCTCATAATCAAAGAGCAAGATGAGAGAAAAGTTCCACCGGAATGATATTTGGCATTCCTTCGTTAAAATAAAAATTTGGTATGCTCCAGGTTAAGACTTCCGACAATAGTCTTAATCTTTTCCGACCGAGTATCTGCTGCTTTCCCAAGAGTCGCCATGTCACTCATGAGGGTGGTAAATCAAATCAAGTTCTTCCGTAAACATTTCTGGGTCCTTGTTTGAAATTTTGAAATTTCAACATGAGAACTTCAAACTTGTTTTCTTTGGTTTTCTGGCCCGACGTATTTTCTTCAATCAGCTGTGCAACTTTCGCTTTAGCACCCTACGCTTTACGTATGTGCTCCGGTGTCGATCTGATGATGATATTACGAGCTTGACCATCCAGAGGATTTCTCTTGGCATCTTCCGATGTCCAGAGTTCTCTGGGCTTTGGTTCGTAAATAACTCGACTAGTAGATCTCCCACTTGTCGACGATCGGTTTGTGAAGTTCCTTCGCTTTGATCTGTCTCTACCATTAGAAACCTCCATGACTTGTTTGAGTTGTTGAATGACTATTGGGCCATTCTTTATCACTTCGATCATTTCGTCACTTATGGCTTCAAGGTGGAGCATCATGTTATTTTTCCATTTCTCGTAATTCTCTGGTTTGAGAATGGGTGCATCACTCAGAGCATACCTGCACACTTAACACACAAATTAAATAGTCCTCGAAAATGGACAAAGTTCCTTCACCTATATGGGGATTTAGGTTCAAAGTGTATGCTTGTGAACCCCCGCCTGATACCACTTGTTGGTACACATAACGCAAAGTAAAAGACTAGAGGGGTGGGGGGTGAATAGGCTTTAAAACTTTTGTCGATAAAACTATTTCTCGATATCAATAGATATCCGATACTTAGAATCAGAAAAGTGAAGACTTAATAAAGATAAGTGCGTAAAGCTTAAAGTGTGTGTGTGTTGTCAAATGTAAATACGTAAAGGTAAATAACACGAAGTATAGTGGTATCTAGAGGTGGCGAATCCTCCAACTAATCCACTTCGTCTATCGAGACCTAGAATTCACTAGAATGTATAATTGAGTTCACCTTACAATAATCCTATTCTAAGATTCTTAAACAATTGGTTCCCAACCAAATGTTCCCCGAGTTGTTCCCGGCTTTCACGCCCAAGTACTTCTGCATCGTAAACCTTTGAGTTATTCCCTAGCTTCCCAAGCTAAGTACTTCCTATACTCAATAACCTTGGAGTTATTCCTTAGTTTCCCAAATCAAGTACTTCCTATACTCCGGTAACCTTGGAGTTATTCCCTGAATTTTAAAACTAAGTACTTCCCAGATCCACGCCAGCTATGGTGTTGGTTTTGGTTTGAGTTGTCGATGAGCTTCTTTAATAACTTATTCATTATTCAGATAGCTCGTGAATCAAGTATACTTAATACACTTTTCAATGTATGGTATCTTGTTCTTTTTACTGACCCAAGTCTTAGATAAATGTTCAAGAGAATGAATCTCAGATACTTGATCTTTCGTTTCAACTCTTTCACAGATAGCTATGCTTGTTTAGGATTAGGACACTTAGAACTTCAGTGTTACTCAAGATCAAAAGCTTTGGTCGCAACAGAAAGCTTTGAGGATAAGTAAGTTTGCTTTTTGAGAGAGTAAGATGTTCAGCGTTTTTATGCAGTTCAAGGTGTGTCTAAGGTATCTTCTCAAGCAGTCTAAGTGTTGATATTTATAGATGAATTTGAGTGCCTTTGAATAGTATCCGTTAGCTCAAATTCAAACTATTGATATCTCGTATAGTCAGTAGGTGTTTTGTCTTCTTCTTTAGAAGTCGCCGTTGCTTTTATTCGTATATCTCCGTCTGCATTAAATGCATTGTACTATACTTTTGTCCTCAGAGTGTCAACTTAACTATGCTTTGTATCAGAGACTAGTGTTATCTGATTCTTTGCACGTCCTTATCTTCAATCTTCAGATACCACTTATATTGAAACAACTTTGTTTGCAATATATATATTTCTCTTTCAGAAATGTGGTTAAAGCTCAAGGTATCTAAGAATAGATATTTGTGGACACTTTCCTTGTTTTCAGATAGGTCTTTTATTTCTTAGATATCTCTTGTGACACAGTTTGTTTGAAACTATTCGTGTCTTCAAGATATCTGGCTAAGGTATCTGAACAACAGTTTCAGTAATCTTGTGTAGTTTCTTCAAGTCTTCAATGTCGTTGATCTTGTTTTGCTTGGATAACTTCTTCGGTCTTCTCTTCATAAAATAAAAATTACATTTTGAGACCTAACATCCTATACAAGATTAGCTAGACTATCATACTTAGTGAGTTTCCTCTTTTACAATGTTCAAGTGAACCATGAGTACTATCACCTTTCTGAGACTAAGATAAGTCATCATGTTGCTGATCAAAATCTAAACAGATATTTCTAACAAAATATCTAACAAATTTCCTAACAAATTTCCCAAGAAATTTCCCAACAAATTTCCCAACAGACTTGCACAATCAACCTAAAACCGTTGAACTAGGTTAAGGTTAATAAAGGTAAATATCGAATCAAATATAAAAGTGCAGCAGTAAAGTGCTGTAGTCTGCTGTTGTGAAAACACCGCATGACAACACCTGCACTTTTCATCCTCTTTGATATCCTTAACAAGTAACTGAACATGGAATCCAATCAAAGTGAATAAAGGCAAAATATATAACTAAAGTGCAATATACTGTGTAGTCAACTGGTGTTGTGAAAATACTGACTGCTGATACACTTGCACTTTCAGTAATTTTGGCATGGAAAATGAGAAAAAGACGAAAGTTGAAAATGCAAATGTAAATGCGTAAAAGTAAACGTGACCTTGGGTTGCCTCCCAATAGGCGCTTGTTTAAGGTCTTATAGCTCGACCCCTGGTTGATGACTCAGTTGTTGGGGGTGGGCACATCGATCTTCATTAGAACGATTCTTAGAGAGTTGCTCTATTCCTTCTCTTCTTGAGTCATCTTCACTCCCTCCTAATTCGATTTCGATGATCACTGAGTCTAGGTCGTATCCTTCCTCCGGATGCCCCATTCGGCCAAATTCACGATCGAATTCAGATCTTTCCTGCTGGTTGTATGCGAGCTCGTTCATGTCCCATCTAACCTCATACATCTGTCTTTCACTTTGTTGAAGACGTTCCTCAATCCTTGCAAACCTTTCCCCAGCTCCTCCGAATGTAGTTCCAAACCCCATAATGGCTTCTCCTTGTCCTCGTATGGTGACTTTCATCCTCATCATTTCATTCATTAATTAAGAAGTCAACCTTCCTTTCTAGTTCCGACAGCCGCTGTTGGACAGGGAAATTTGATTCTCTTCCCGGTATTGGCATTAGGGGTTAGCCCACTGATTTTCTCGCGGGGTGGTTGACCTTAATGTATGCTTCCTCAGTTGAGGTTTCCTTGAAGGTGCTCTCCTTTTCCCTCGTCCTTTATGTCTGGAGTTTTCACTTATGTTTTCGCATACCTCCCAAATCCTTCTTGGCGGTATGTTCAGCAGGTTTCCTTGACATGCTCCATCGATGAGTGCCTGGCTATTAGAGTCAATTTCCCTGTAAAAGTTGTTGACCTTGTCGAATGTTCCACATGAGTATGTCGGGCAATTGTCAAGAAAATCCTTATATCTCTCCCACACTTCGTGAAAGGTTTCTTCACAAATTGGCAAGTTCTTGATTTGATTCTTCAGTCGATGTCTTCTTAAGTGGGAAGTACCGAGCATAAACTTATTGACCACTTCGTCCCATGTGCTCAGACTGGTTGATGGTAGTGACCATAACCAATCCTTTGCCTTGTCCTTGAGGCAATTAGGGAATACCCTTCTTTGAAGCTGACATTCTACGAGCCCATTGAGTGGTATACCTCCAACTACTGTGTAGAACTCCCTAAGAAATTGCATCGGATTTTCAGTCGGGTTCCCGTAGAAGTGCGGTAGTTGGTTCAGATGAGTGCCCTTCAGGTCATGTTCTCTTGCCCTCTCAAGGTAGATACTGAGGTATGCAACGAAATATCGGCATAACATAGTCGCATAGTTTTGTCTTCTTCATCCATTAGTTCCACCTTCCGTGGTTATCCCTTCTTCGCTCTCATCTAATCTTAGTCTTTCCTACTATCCTTAGCCTTTCTCGTTCTAGTTCTTCTCTCGCTTTTAACCTCGAGATGAACCTTGAGCAGCTTCTTCAAGTTTGCACATCGAACGTAACTGTATGCAGTCTCATTGCTAGTACCTTCCTTGTTTGCGTCACTAGGTGACATGCTTGTGCTGTTTAGTATGAACACTAACAAACAAACCTTTGTAGATACGAATAGAAATAAATAGAAATCTAAAGTTACATATTTTTTGATTTTTTAATAAGAAAACGAACTAATACGGAAAAGAAAATATTTTTGGGTTTTTTTGCTGTGGAGACAGATTCCCACAGGTTTTTATGATTTTTTTGGGTATATGCTATACGAATTTAAAAGACAATGCGTAAATTAAAAAGCGAAAGAAAGATTTCAACTTATCTCGGATGATCGAAACTTGCTTGAGCGGTCAAGTATCCTCAAGCAAATGCGCCTAAATTTTGATGTGCACTCAGAGATTTCGTTGTAGAGCCTCAGATTCCTAAAATACAATCAAGATTAAATTTATAAATCTAAGTCCTCAAATCCAGCTTTATAGCGGAAAGTTGACTCGGGATGTCGTTCTCCACGGACACTTAGCATAGGAACAAGCAAATAATGTTTGTAAATTGTATGCGGAAATGTAAACAGATTGATCTTAGACAGATTAATTGAATCGCAATAAATCCTAATTGCTTTGTTGTAAATCGATGATGAGAAAGGTGTAAAGGATCCCCGACCTCCCTCTGCTATGCTACTCCCAACTTCCTAGCTAAAATTCTACGTGATTAACTCTAACGACAGCAGGGCATAATACTACTATGCTAAGGCGCAGTCGGCACAAGTACCCCTACTTAGTTCAATGAAATTACTGTGTCACTCAGCAGAACATCACACCACAAAGGATGTATAGTGTTGTATAACCATGATTTACGTCTAATAACTATTCCATTAATATATATCACGATATATAAAGAAGTAGTGAAAACAGAGTTACGGCGGTTCGCCTTTACGAAAGAAAGTTAGCTACTCATAGTATCTAATAGTCATAAATCAAAAACTAGGAAGAAAAGAAGAAGAAGCTTAGTCTCTGATGTCTTCGTGCTTCTTATAGGGTTTCCTCCATCTGGGTGCCTGCCGGCCAATGATTTTGGGGTTTCACTTTCCCGAGGACTGGTTCTCTGTCAGGAGAGATACTTTGTGAGCGGTGTAGAATTATGAGACCCCTGAGGTCTTATTTATACTGGAAACTTCGTGCTCTGGCCACCATTGATCATTAAGGAAGGTTTAGGAAGGCGGGCCTTAACTTGACAGGCCAGGAAACAAACCCAGAAACAAACTGTCATTGAACTGCGGTCGCCTGGTGACTGCAGAGAGCCCTTCTACGGTCCCCTGGTGGCCGCTAAGCTCGATTCCTGAAGCTTCGAATCTGTTTTCCTCGTTCTTCAATTTCGGGCTTCGTAACTTCGTTTTCTAGAAAAGTTGTCTTCTACAATGTTGCATGTTCAATTATCTTCGCATTGGTTGGTCGCATGGCATGTTTTGAGTCCTCGACCTCCTTGCAACGGCCAATCCAGCGTATTCGCTTAACTTTCTTGATTTTGCACAATTTTGTCGTTTTCGCGCCTCAAATCGTGCAATTCCTCAAAAAATGCGATCATGACCTACAAAATACACACGAAGTTGGTAATTGACCATAAAACATTACGAATATTGCATCTAAGGCAAAAAACGAGGGTCTAAAAGCATGCTATATCGCACATTTCATTATCACATCAGGTTACACTTGTAACCGCTGGTTGTAGTGATTGATGCTTGCTTGTTCTATGCTTGTTGTGGAGTCGTAGTGGTCTGAGTTTAAACTAAGAAGTCACCGAGTATGAAACCGTAGAGACTAGCTGCTTATCTTTGTCACGATTTATGCTTTTTACTCATTTCATAGTCACTTCTTATTTATCGTTATTACCTTGCTCACGGATGAACAAGAAACTGGTTTGGGGTGTGATGTGACAATGAAATGAGCGATTTGCATGGTTTTAGACCCTCGTTTTTTGCCCAAGATTCAATATTTGCATCATATTATGGCCAATTACCAACTTCTTGCATATTTTGTAGGTCATGATCGCGTTTTTTAGGATTTGCACGATTTCCAAAGTACAAAACGTAATATTTAGCCAAATCGAGGAAAATAAGGAAATAAGATGATTTGTCCATTGTACGGAGTTAGAGGTGTCAAAAAATGTCATGTGACCAACCAATGTGAAGATAATTGAAGATTCTACAACATTGTAGAAGGCCACTTTCTGAGGAAATGAAGTTACAAAGTCCGAAATTGAAGAACGAAGAAAATGTATATAAAGTCGAGGATATCAAGGATCGCCATTGATACAATAATCGCAAAGGAAGAACATTATGGAAATTAGGCATTTTCTTGGCCTGTCGAGCTAGAGCCGGCCTTTCTGACCTTCCTTATTGATGAATGGCGGCCAGGGCACGAAAATTTCAGTATAAATAAGACCCCTGGGGTCTCATAATCATTCACCACTCCCAAATCTTCTCCCCTGAGAGAGAACCAGTCCTCAGGGAAGTGAAACCCAAAACCCCAGTTGTCTTCTTCTTCTTATTCTTCTTCTTCTCCTCCTCCTCCTCCTGCTCCTCCTCCTCCTCCTCCTCCTCCTCCTCCTCCTTCTTCTGCTCCTTCTTCTCCTTCTTCTCCTCCTCCTCCTTCTCCTCCTCCTCCGCCTCCTCCTCCTCCTCCTCCCTCTTCTTCTTCTTCTTCTTTCTTCTTCTTTTCGATTTTTATCTGTAGTAGATTACTATGAGTAGCTAACTTTCTCTTGCAAAGGCGAACCGCTGAAACTCTGATGTGCTACTTCTTTATATGTCGTGTTATATTAATGTAATAGTTCTTAGACGTAAATCGTGATTATACAACTCTATACATCCTTTATGGTGTGATATTCTGCTGAGTGACACAATAGCTTCATTGATTTGAGTAGGGTTACTAGTATCGACTGCCTCTTAGTATTTAGTATTATGCCCTGCTGTTGTTAGAGGTAATCGCGTAGGATATTTACTAGGAAGTTGGGAGTATAATTGTACGAGGGAGGTCGGGGGTCCTTTACACCTTCACCATCATCGATTTTCATCAATAGAATTAGGGTTTTAATTGCGATTCGATCATCTGCTTTCAATCCGTTTACTTACAATTTGTCCGCTTTCTGCACGCAAAATCAAGACGTTACTTGTTTGTTCCAATGCTAAGTGTCCGTGGAGAACGACATCCCGAGTTAACTTACCGCTATTACTGAGTGTTTGTGAGCTTACGACAATAATATAAATTTAATCTTTGATTACATTGAGGATTACAGGTACTACAACGCATTCAAATTCTCAAGTGCACATCACAAAGAAAGTATATGTTTATTCTACCTAGCTTGTCACACACATATTGATTTGGCCAGCTTGATTGCATTGAATAGATAGGCATGGCCGGAAAACTTATTCAATCATAGTAAATCTACCTACAAGGGATAAAAATATATATTTTCTATCCACTCATCTTTGCCATAATGCGATAAAAAAAGTCATAAAACCACCTATCCACACTTCCACGTGTTAGGAATATACCAAGAATTTCCCTACGTTCATTGTTTATCCGAACCAAGGGTGTCACTTATTGATCACTTCATATTTGCACCTCCAGGTTTGGAGAAAAGTATATTTTATTTCGCCAGGTTCAGCTTTAATCTTGAGGCCTTCCAAAATTCATGAAAGACTTTTTGAATAGTACCAGCTGTAGTAATATTAGTCTTCCCCATTAGTATAAGATCTCTTGCAAAAAAACAGATGACACAACACAGGACCAGCCCTACATGGAACAAGAGAATTCCACCTTTCGTGATCCAGTATTTCATTAATCATGTTGATACGGAACAATGTCCAATCCGTTTAAGACATTCTAATGACGAATCCTAAGACTAATTAGTCTATATCGCTGCTAAGAGGCTCACCAAGTGGTCCGATACCATTGGTCCGACCCTCATTCACGAGAGCATCCGGACTTTGGTTCAAAGTAGGAATAGGTCCGGACGTTAATTCGACCTGCCTCACCATTTGTACCACTCTCACAGTGCAAGTATTAACAGAGAAAAGACTAGCTTCGGATTGCAAGACCTATGGGTTAGGCGTCTCACCATCAAAAGACCAAGTGTACTGAGGAGAAGCAAACAGCATAGTCCTTTCCCGACCGAAAGTACATCGAGAGGTCCGATCGCAACGTTATAATACCAATTATGCCCTCACACGGCCCATTAAGCTAAGGGGTCAAACCTATCTAATGGGCTTTGAGCCCAATAAAGCATCAGGCACATTGCGGCTTCACACTTGTCACAATCTTGTGAGTCCCTCCATTTGAAGATACATACCTATAAATATGGCACAGATTCTCATGCTATAGTAAGTCACTATTCCCATAATCACACTTTTACAGAGTAGACCCTCAATCTCTCTCAGGTAAATTTTTTTATCCAGTTTGATCCTAAGCAAACCAGATCTACCTTTCTAATTCCGCCCAGTCTTTGTGCAGGTCCTTAGCGTGATCCGACCATCTAAAGGTTAACCATGCGGACTTGGGCGAATCATAGGGTCAGGAGGACGACTTGGTAATTACTTAGTAGGTGTTATGATTCACTCCCCAACATATCAGATAGGAGAGCCTCTCAACAAAAAAAAAAAAAAAAAAAAAAAGGAACAAAGGAGATGATAATGGATCAACTTATCTAAGCCACAAGAATGTTCAAAAGTATCTTGTGGTTCTTACCATGTCCGATCCAGTATAAAAATAAAATAATAAAAAAAAATGTGCGTTCTTACACTAAAAGAAATTGTTAGAAGCTCATATTAAAATGATTGTTACTTAATTTCTTAAACACATGAACCTACCATAAACATTAAATTCTGCGACATAATATTTACAATCACTAGGAAGATCAGGTGATATTCTTTTTTTGCATAATGACATCGTTATTATATATAGTAGAATAGTTCATTTATTCAAATGATGATAGTCGTGGATCACAACCCCTCTGGAAATCAACATCAACTTTCAAAAGTCGTAATTTTCTTGTATTGACAAAAAACAAAAAGATGATATAATAGATTTACGTGACGTTAATATGTACGCCAATAATATGACTTTGATTGAAATTTTAGAACATTACATATTCGTTCTTATAGAGTTCATAAATTACATATTTTCTTTGTAACGACATGTAATTAATGAACACTTAAATGCTTGGTGAACTATTATAGTCTCCTCGTCAAGGGTCTTCGATGTGGCACATCACCACTTGGATAGTCTTCACCTGGCTCAGTAGGCGTGTGAGAGCTTACACCACAATCCTTTGTGCATTTACACCTCCGCGTCAAATGGGAGCATTTCCCATGTTTAAACCCTTCTTCTTTACAAATCAAATTGCAATTGTAGTGATCAGAACCAAGACATAGACCCGTGAACCTTTCACTCGGTGTTTCGCAAATTGATGCTATAGCTGGCCGAATCATCATAACATCTACATTTTATAAAAAATATTTCATAATGTCATCTATACGTCGATAAATATACACGATATGTCTCAGTAAACTTACCAAAAGTCAACAGAAGGAGAAAGATCATAAAAGCAAACTTTGAGGCCATGTTAACAAATTGTGCTGGTTGGAAAATGATATCAACTTAGTTAAAATGTTTGTTATATATAGTGGATGGAAGTATATACAATTCATAAATAATGAAAATAAAATTCAATCACACCCTTCACAATTCTCATTATATGACAAATTTCATTTACGAACATTTTCTATAGTATTTTCTTAATAGCATTAGCTAAAATCCTACGTGATTACCTCTCACGACAACATGGAATAATACTACTATGTTAAGGCGCAGTCGGCACGAGTACCCCTACTTTGTTCAATGAAACTACTATGTCACTCAGCAGAACATCACACCACAAAGGATGTATAGAATTGTATAACCACGATTTAAATCTAATAACAATTCCATTAATATATCACGGTATATAAAGAAGTAGCAAAAGTAGAGTTACGGTGGTTCGCCTTTACAAAAGAAAGTTAGCTATTCATAGTATCTAATAGACAGAAATCGAAAACTAGGAAGAAAAGAAGAAGAAGAAGAAGAAGAAGAAGAAGAAGAAGAAGAAGAAGAAGAAGAAGAAGAAGAAGAAGAAGCTTAGTCTCTGATGTCTTCGTGCTGATTCTAGGGTTTCCTCCTTCTAGTCCTTGACAGTGATGAGACTATGATTTAGAGTCTCATTTGGTCCTTTTTAGCGGTCTTTGTTCTTAGTTTTTTTAGTGTTTTTTGTTCGTTTTTACGCTTTGGTGTTTTGTTCCCTTTTTGTAGGAATTATTCATTTTGAGCAAAAAAAGAGGAAGAGCCAATCAGCCAGGCTGCCAAGGTGATTTTACCCGCTGTGGCGTAGATTTTGCTAATCGGTACTAGAATTGTTGAAGAGGTTTCGCCATGGGTAGGGAATTGGTCCGCCGCGGTGAGATTGTACGAAAGGAAGATTAATTCGACAATGTAGGCTCATGTGAGCTATTGTTTATCGATTTGTATGAGCTTGTGTGCGATTATCAATATGTCTATGTTTATCATATGCAATATTACGAAATCTTTGATCTTTGCTTCTACTATGAGTAGCTAAACCATTCTGAACACGGTAGCTATGTGACGGTTTTGCATCTTCGCTTCTAGGGTTAGGATTCGTTCATATAGATTCGTCTAGTTCAAAATCTTCGTAAAAACTATCAATCCAATTCGCTAGTTCAAGATTTTCTAAATCGCTTTTTAAGGATCGTGGATTGATGACCTACGATTACTCTAGTTCAAAATATTCAAATGACGATTGGTTGAGGTTGGATTGATCGATTTATGTACACCGACCACGTGACAAATATGAATGATTGCCCTAGAACGAATTAGCATTACTTGATCATTACTACTGTGTTCATCTTCTCTCATTGTCATCAACCCTATATTTATTTTATCTGTTTTCTAGTTATTAGAAGTATTCAAACAAACCAATCAAATTGTTTTCACAAGTGACTATTTGAGTTCAACTATTTGGTAGCTTAATTGGTTCCTTAGCGAACGATTCCATGGTTAGCATTGTCTGTTTACAACAACTACTTTTGCTTGTTTTCTAAGTAGTAATTTGAGCACATCAAATTTGGCGCCGCTGCCAGGGAACCAATTCCTATTGTAGCGGTTGATTGCGAATTTTTATTTGTTTGTTTTTCAACCTGTTGTTTATTGCACTAATGGAAACTAAGATTCTTCGAGGTTTTTGATTGTGTAGATTTCACTACAGGTTTATGCTTGGAAGGAGATCACAAGAAACGCCTTTGCAAACTCCAGTGGACGAGATCAATAGACACATTCATCGGCTTAGAAGACAGAACTTAGCAGCAATCACAATGGTCGGAAACGGAGAGATTAACCAACCAATTGCTGAGGGACCAGAGATCACCTATGGAACCTACATGCAACCTGGTGAGATTAAGGCCGGGAGGTCAGCTGTTGTGCTTTCCAATGAAGCCAGGAACATGGAGATCAAGGCTTATCACTTCCATGACCTACCCAAGTACTATGGGATGGCTAATGAAGACGTGATCAGGTTCCTGGAAGAGTTTGAAGCACTGCTTTCTAGGATTCCACTTACTGTTGGGGAGATAACTGTCATTGATGAGGAAATTAGGAATCAGGTTTTTCCTATGTGCATGCAGGATAAGGCTAAGAACTTAGCTGGCTTCTGAACCAGCAGGAAGGTTCTTTCCGGACATGGGATGAGCTTTACAGGGCATTTATGAACAAGTTCTACCCTTCAGAGAAGACTAGGCAGCTTCGGACCCAGATAGAGAAGTTTATGCAGATGAGCGATGAGAACTTCTATGAGGCTAGGGAACAGTTCCTGAACCTGCTTTCTCAGTGCCCTCACCACAGAATGAGTGAGATGGATTTTTGCTGCAAGTTTTATGAGGGATTGGACTGGGAGGCGTAGTATATGGTGGATATGACAGTTAATGGGACCATAGTTACAGCATCTCCAACAGCTTTGAATGAGGCCTTCGAGAAACTGTCCACTATCTCTCAGCTTAAGGGAACACGTGGAAGATCCAGGAGAGACAAGGTGAAGTCGGTGGAAGAGGCGCCGGGACCTAGCACCTGCGACCTGGCCGAACAGATTAAGGAGATGAGGATGCTTGGCAATGTCTCCGCCCCGGTATCACAGGTAAGTGAGAGGTGCAATATGTGCGGCAATTTTAGGCATGGTGCCAGCATGTGTAGGCTTCCCGAGATTATGAATGAGAACTCTACTCCGGAGGTATTCAACTGGGTACAGACTAGACAGCAAGGGAACTACAGGGGGAACCAAGGTGGTAACACAGGAGGGCCTAGGATTCAAACCTTTAACCCAAACCGTGCCAACTTGAGCTATTGTAATAACTTCTATGAGAATGCGCCACAAGAGCAACAGGTTCCAATCCAAAGAAGTTCCAGCCAAAGACTCAGTTCAAATTATGAGAGTATAGGGTAGCGCCGATCAGGAGATCCGTAATCACATGGAGAGGTCATAAAGGTTCTGGGCAGAGGCACAGAAGAATCAGAGCAAGAACGACCAGAGGTTTGATAATATTGAGCAGTCTCAGAGGCGGCTTGAGAAGACTCTAGGTGATTTGGTTGGGCATTTCAGCAGAGGGAAAGGGGTAAGTTTCCAGCTACTGTAGAAACCAATAGGGTTCTCACTGTGGAGGTATCTTTCGACAAGCCAGGAAGAGTGAAGACAGTTCTGACTATTTGTACCTGTAATCAGAACAAAGCGGTAGCCCAGGTTGAGGCACCACAGGTGACTAGGCCACAGGAAATAGTTGAGGTACAGGAGGTAGTTGAGGTAGCCACACCCAGTATTGCGACTCCAGTGGAGGAGGCGAGTGCATTACTGGTTGTCCTTGAGGTAAGTCCCACCACTTGGGTGATCCAGAAAGCGGATAAGAGCATCCGTGATGCCAACCGTTTCGACTTGGTGGTTGGGATAGGTAATTATTCCGAGGTGACTGGCATCGTAGACATAGGAGCAGCGGTTAATCTGATGACTTTTGCGACCTATGAGGAGCTGGATTTGAAGGGTTTGGAGCCCAGGAAATGCTTCGTCAAGTTGGCCAATGGAACGAGAAGTAGGTGCATGGGGGTTATTGAGGATGTCCCAGTTACATTGGATGGGGACACTTTTATGGCTGATTTTGTGGTTGTGGAGTCGACACAGATTAAAGGCAAGGAGATGGAGAAGGATATGTTGTCGCCATGCACTGCTCATCAAAACCACTCGCATGATTGTCAACCTCCATGCTCGTACCTGCACCATAGAGGTACATGGAAGCAACGTGAGTTGCAAGCCACCACTACACTATAATCACCCCTGCAGGTTGAAACCAGGAACTATATAGGTGCACACACCGGTCCCCTATACACCTACTCTAATTCACAGGGAAGGAAAGGAGCTGAGAAGACCGGGAAGATCAAACACCATTGATTCTCACCTGGGAAAGTCGAGCTAACGACTTAAAACAAATGCACATTTATTTCCTTGCACATTAGACAATTTCATTTCCTTGCACTCTATACTCTTCCATTGTTTTTCTTACTGTTGAGACTATCAATTTAATAATTTGGACAACTTGTGTTATTCTTGCATTTATTTTACTATTTATGGGAAAGTCGAGCTAACAGCTAGAGCTTTTGTCATGCGAGATCCCTCCGCCTCGATTTTTGTTTCAGAATTTCGCCAAGTAGACTTCTGCCGTGACTGGCTTGTTGTCTCGTAAAAACTCGCCGCGGCGATGCTTTCTTCCCGCCGCGGTGAGCTAGGTTTTTTCAAAATCCTTTTATCTTCTTCTTCCCCGCCCCACTCTCCTCCATTCTTATTCCCGTTTTTCTTCCTCTCTTCACTCCAATTTCTCTTTCTCACTCGATTCTCCACCAAATTCCCCCATTCTTGTTGAAAATCAACGGGTTTTTCCTCCTCTCTCCGTTTCTTGCATCACTATTGTGTATTTTCCACCCAATTCTTCCGATTCAAAAGTAATTTGGCTTGAAACTACTTTCTTCCTTTAAATTCGAGTTTTGCTTGAATTATGTGGTTGATCGTCGTTTGTCCTTGATTGATTAGTGTAGTGGGTCATTTTTGATTGATGCATTGATTCTTTACTCGTTGATTATTGAATGTACTTGCGGTTATTGATTTTTTGGAACCCCTACCCTGTTTTTTTCCCAAATTATGCTAACTTGTTCCTCCTTTGTGTTGATTATGACTATTAGTATGGTTGTGAACTTGCTTGAATTGTGGTCTGGATTGAATATAGAGTTTTGAACTGATTGGGGAATTTTCCATCTTCTCCTGTTTTTGATGTTTCCCAGCTATTGATCTTATATTGGTTTGAGGAGGCGATACTCTTTCTGCTCCCATATATGTCCTGTCACTAACGTCCCCCTCGCAGGCATCATGTCTTGCAGAGCCATAGGAAGCAAACGCCATAGGGGCGAGACCAAAGCTGGCTGTAACCGAGAGGTCTCGTAGATGAGTTCTCCCACCTGTCCGCGGATGGAAGGGCTTTTATGGAGGCAAACTTCAGGGAGCCTAGGAAAGCTTGGCCCAAGAAACTACAAGAAATCCCCCGTTTAGCGACGAGGGTTAGCGACGGATTTGATCCGTCGCTAACCTAGCGACGAATCGCTAGGTTAATGAAAATAACCTAGCGACGAGGGTTAGCGACGGATTTGATCCGTCGCTATTTGCGATGGATATTATATCCGTCCCTAAATAAGTTGACCAAAATAAAAAAAAAGAAAATGAAAATAAAAAGAAATCCATTTTAGCGATGGATAGGCTATCCGTCGCTAAATAGCGAGGGATAGCGATCCGTCGCTAAAATGGTTATAGAAACGGGGCAGAACCCCTTTCTTCTCCATTTTCGTTTCTGCTTCTTCTTTCTTCCTCCTTTCTTCTTCATTTTGCCATTTTCAATTTCCGACCAAAACTCCACCATTCCGGCCAATTTTGGAGTCTTTTTGAAGCTCGTGGGACAAGAAGTTCAGGTGGTCAATCAATTTTATCTTTCTTTCCCTTAATCGAAGGTATTTTGGCTAAATCCCTTATGTTGGTCCAGATAACGGCAAGGTAAAAGACTAGAGGGGGTGAATAGTCTTTAAAACTTTTGTCGATAATAACTATTTCTCGATATCCTAATAGATATCCGATACTTAGAGTCGAGTGGAAGACTTAATAAAGATAAGTGCGTAAAACAGCTAATAAGTGTGTGTGTGTTTGTCAAGTATAAATACGTAAACGTAAATGACACAAAGAAGTATAGTGGTATCCGAGGTGGCGAATCCTCCAACTAATCCACTTCGTCTATCGAGACCTAGAATTCACTAGAATGATAATTGAGTTCTCCTTACAATAATCCTATTCTAAGATTCTTAACAATCGGTTCCAACCAAATGTTCCCCCGAGTTGTTCCCCTTTCACAACCAAGTACTTCCTATACTCGTAAACCTTTGAGTTATTCCTAGCTTCCCAAGCTAAGTCGCCCTATACTCAATAACCTTGAGTTATTCCTTAGTTTCCCAAATCAAGTACTTCCTATACTCGTAACCTTGGAGTTATTCCATGATTTTTCAAACGGCACTTCGCACTCCACGCCAGCTTATGGTGTTGGTTTTGGTTCGAGTTGTCGATGAGCGCCTTAATAACTTTTCGCTTAATCGATAGCTCGTGAACTGTTACTTAATACACTTTACACAGATGGTATCTTGTTCGATTTATCGACCTAAGTCTTATGATATCTGCTCAAGAGAATGAATCTTTATAGTTGATCTTTTGATTCAACTCCTTCACAGATAGCTTTGCTTGTTTAGGATCGTGACACTTAGAACTTCAGGTTTACTCAAGATCAAAAGCTTTGGTCGCAATGTAAAGCTTTGTGAGTAAGTAAGTTGCTTTGAGAGAGTAAGACGCTCAAACGCTTTCAAGTTATGTCGTGTCTAAGGTGTCTTCTCAATCGCCTAAGTGTTGATATTTATAGATGAATTTGAGTGCCGCTTGAATAGTATCCGTTAGCTCAAATTCAAACTATCGATATCTCGTATAGTAATCAGAGTGTTTTGTCTTCTTCTCGTAAGTTGTTGCTTTTATTCGCATCTCTCGTCTGCGCATTAAATGCATTGTACTATACTTTTGTCCTCAGAGTGTCAACGGAACTATGCTTTGTATCGTAGACTAGTGTTGTCGATTCTTTGCACGCCCTTATCTTCATTCTTTAGATATCACTTGTATTTATTGAAACAACTTTGTTTGCAATATATATTTCTCTTCGTAAACGTGGTTAAAGCTCGAGAATAGATATTTGTGGACACTTTCCTTGTTTTCGATATGTATTTTATTTCTCGATATCTCTTGTGACATAGTTTGTTTGAAACTATTCGTTTTTAAGATATCGCTAAGATATCCGAACAACGATTCTCGCAATCTTGTGCGCTTTTCTTCAAGTCTTCAATGTCGCTGAGCTCGCTTGATATCTTCTTCGGTCTTCTTCATAAAATAAAATTACATTTTGAGACCTAACATCCTATACAAGATTAGCTAGACTATCATACTTAGTGGGTTTCCTCTTTTACAATGTTCAAGTGAACCAAGAGTACTAATCACCTTTCGAGATTAAGATAAGTCATCATGTTGCTAATCAAATCTAAATGTATATTTCTAACAAAATATCTAACAAATTTCCCCATTTTGATCACCAACGATGACTATCTTCCTATTACAACTGGATGAGGAAACATCCCACCACTTAATCATTTCTTAAGATCTTTCAATTAATATAATTGAGTGCGTAGTAGACATCAACCAAATCACAAGGTGTGATCTTTGGCGACAAGTTATCTTTTATAGAATACTATCCGAGAGTAAGTTCTTCGATAAGTCGCAACTAAAGATTACGTATAACTTTAATACATGATACGCTTAAGCTCAACAAAAAATACAAAACTACATAGTAAATTAGGACAACAGAGTAACCAAGCTCCAAGTAAACATCCTAAAGAACTAGTCTTCAAGTCTTCAATCTTCAAGTCTTCAACAAGATTTCGTGGATCGCTTTGCAAATTTCCTATCTCCAAACCTTTGATGTCATCGTAATAATCATAGAGAAGAGTTCTACAAGCATCTCTGTGTCTCCGCAAATCCACGCACTTTGTAGGTTTTGTAGGATTTTTCGCAAAATGCTTGACCCATAGGTACTTTCCCCACTTCCAGCATGCTCTATTCGATATCCTAAAGCTTGAAGTATTCATAGATAATCTTCGATATCCGATGTCACCCTTGTATTGATCTTCACGATAGAACGACTCATGTGGTTCCACATGTTGAGTCTTGCTCTTGCCTGCTCCAAAGGATATTCGTAATCGTGCACATCATCCGCTTTCCATATGGACATTCATCGAGAGGTCCTTCTTCACGGTTTCAGCCTTCGACAACTTCAAAATCCAACCATGCTTTGATGTGATTGGTGTTGATCAAGGTAGGTTTATTCTTTCTCCATGCCATGAGTTGTTTATGGATTGATTCTGGAAATCTTGAATTTACCAATAGATGCTTAAGTTCCAGAATCCAATAGCCATTTTTCTGATTGATGCACCTCAGAGATGAGGAATCATTGTCATACTTCACATACTCTATTTTCGCTTCTTCGTCCGAGTGGAAGTCGACTTTGTCTTTGCTCACTTCCCACTATTCCTTTCTCTTGAATTCTCTTTGGGGTTGTTGCTTGAAGAACCACCACCCAGGATAGACTTGGTATTTCCAGAGGGAGTTTTAGCTGCCAAAGGCTTTGCAAATGGGCCTGCTTAGCTTTCAATTTTCCTTTTTCTCGTGAAGAGGAGTTTATCTTCATCGCCTCTTCATCATCATCAAGATTAGATCTTGTGAGAGTTTCGAGCCTTTCATTGCCTGTGGACTTGATTTGACCTTCTTCTTCTTCGTAAGATTCATCAATCCTCTAACTTGTCTTCTCCTCGAGCCTTGGTACTCCTTGAGGTTTCGTGCTATGGCCCTTGTTACCATTTTGGTTCCTTCAATGGTTTCGGGAAGTACTACTATTTGCAAAGCAAATTGGCTTGAGGAGGGTTCATTGATTCGAGTGGTGGTCGGAAGTTTTCTTCTTCCTTTCCGAGCCGCACTACCAGATTTCTTCTTGTTTTCATCTCCTTCTTCCCATTCCCGACTTTGAGGTCCAGATTTGTACTTTCTTTCCCCTTAGTCATTGTCATTTGACCTACCTCATAAAGGAATCTGAGAGAGTCAAAGTGCCCTTGTAGATAATTATAGGCGGACCAACTTCAAGTTCGCTTTAAGCTCTCGATTTTGCTTGATAAGTCCATTGTCCTTATCAAGGAGCTCGCTAATGGGCCTAGGATGGCATCCGCTTCCAGAAAGGTAACTTGCCTCTTGAAAAGCTTTTTCACTAAAGATGCATCGTCGTCCCTTATCATTCCTGATCTTTCGAGCAATGACTATGCTAGTTGTTCTCGAGTGATGAGCTCAAGAACTTTCTCATTTCGAGGGGACGAGGCAATTACTTCCTTGTTTTGTGAAGACATCTCCTTGTTCGTAGTAGCCAAGATTGGTACCTGCTCATGTATTCATGGAGTGGACGTCATGCTTTGAATATTGTAGGAGCAATCAACTTCCTTTTCAAGTGAGAAACCGCTAAATGTTCATTGCGTGCTCGCCAAAGTCTTGTCTTCTTCATCATCCGAGTGATTAGCCCAAAGGATCTTCATCCTCGACATTTTCATCGATCAGACGAGTCCAAAGAACCATCTCAGAGATTGGTTTCTTTCCTTGGGAGAAGGATGGTACTTCTTTCGAAGATGATGCAGCCTTGGCATAATGCTTGATTTCAGATACTTCTTCAGTATCGAGTTCTTTGGTGATCTCTTGCACAACATCCCGTAGCTCTTTAACCTCAGAGTAAGCAATCATTTCTTCTAAGTATAGATCTTGTAGTTGATCAATCTTATCTCGATTTAGCTATTTGATCTTCCATTGAAGATGGAGCCGTCATGTTCTTCTTCCAACAGCTTGTCCGAGTTGAGCAGATCCGGTTTGTGTTTAAGATTTTCCGATTGGTTTCGTAAAGCTCAACTACTTGCTCAAGAGTAATCAAGGTTGGTTAGAAGATGGATGAGTAGATTTATGAGGTGATGAAGACGGAGATTTCGTGAAGTCTTCTCGCTTGCTTTTTAGCAACCGAGGCATTGTTTCTCCGTGAAATTCCTCCAATTCCCGGTGCAAGCATCATCATCATCCTTTGTCATTATCATCCTTTTGGTGATGGTCATGGAGGTTCATCAAAGTAATTTTCATTCATTTCTTCCTCCTCATCATCTTCAGATACAAGATTGATCACTTCCGGATAGTGATCTTCCGCCATTAACTTCTTCTTTTCGTAGGTATAAACCGCAGAAGTCCGGGGCGTGATCGCTTGAATGCCATCTGTAATCTTGTTTGACCATCCGCTCAAAGGCATGTATCAAACTATGCGCCACTTCTCCGGAAAAGTCCTTATGTAGGTAGTCGAATCAGATATTGTTCTAGGGAACATTGCTTGACATATGTTTCGTGTCAAGAGCTCGTGCTCGGTTGGTTGATCGCTGATTCTCAATATTTCGTAGAGATCGAGCACCTTAACTTCTCGCCATTTCTGAAGCATCAATATGCTTTGCAAGGTGTGAGCTTTGAAGAAGTGAAGTAGGTCCTTGTTTCTTCAATGGGAACCCGCTGCATCCGCTTGAGCTCGAAAGAAGGAGTTTTGAGTGAGTTTGTAGATATCTGAGTAGAAGTGTAGTTTAGTTTCTGAGTTACCTGAGTAAGAACATCAGGCTCAGATACTTGTTCTACTGAGACGATTGGTGTCTCAGATATCTTGTTGTGAGGTGGAGACTTGGAAGTCTGGTCCTCATCAACCTTTCTTTCTTGAACCTAAGAAAAATACAATACTTAGGAAATAGTTTGAAAGAACCTATGCATAAATATGCTTTTAATGAATTTGATTGAGCTACTTACTTCCTCAACAGAAGCTCAGATTCATTTTCTCGTAAACTTGGGCGCTTCGGTGTTCTTCGAGTGATGTAGCCTTAGGGGCTTCATCAATTTCCATTGATGCAGGGAAGTCGCAACTTTATCCCTTGCATTTCTACTCAAATAGCTAAGTAGAAAGTATCAATATTAGAAGAGATAAAAGATAACCTGTGATGAAGAATACTTGTCACTTGATTGTCATATACCTTCAAGTTTGAAGGCTCAAGGATGTGTTCTTCGTAAACCTTGTTTTCGGGTTTGTCTCGCATTTCTACCTTATCTTCTTCCATCTCAATTGAGCGTTAGAAACATTTATCATGAATGAGCATACAAACATTTTTATCAAAATTAGTTCTCTTTAAGAATCATTTACCGTGGCATGTGCTCAGATTTCTCAAGAGTCGAGGTCAAGGAACCTCTTTTCAAGATTCCGAGGTAAGCTTCTCACTTCCTCTTGTTTCGTGTTTCTAACTCACAGAATAAAGAAATTTTATAAGGTAACAAGATTTATAAGTATAAAATTTTTCACAAGGTAAGAGTTAAACCACCATTTACCCGAAAGCTTTAAGGTCGATTGGTCTCTCGAACTTGTGATCTTACTATACATTGGTCGCCTTGTCCCAAGGCAGCTTTCTTTGTTTGAAGTTTCGTACTTCACACCTTTGAAAGTGTGCAACTCACTGCCTCCCCCGTTGATCATTCCGAGTAGATGTCTCGCTTGATCCCTCTCAATGAGTCAGGAACCGCCATTTGCGGATTTTCTTCAAAGATACAAGATTGCCGGTAATTCAAAATGGAGTTCATTTACCATTTCATCAACCACTTGTGGTCTGTGGTTGTTGTGTTTGTGGTTGTTGTGGTCATTCGGAAGCGTAAGATTGATCAAGAGAAAGTTCTTCCGATTTTTAGATGTGGCATTTCCATCAAGATTCCGCCAAAGACTAAAATACCACTCATCGTGGCTTTGTGAAGTTGTTCAAGAGAATCATTCCCCGATGATGTGTTTGCACCAACAACCTTTGCTATAGTCTCAAAGAACTCCGTGGTGTAGGTCCTTTTGATACCTTATCACCGCCATTTTTCAAGAATCCTTAGCCCTCTTTGTTCTTTTCTAGGACTTGAGAGATGACTAGTTCATCATCTTCATCGCCGAGCTCTCATCAAGATTAGGAACGATTGGTTCATAACTCATGCGGTTTCGCAGATGGGGCTTGGTGCTTTTCACCACTCTTGGCAAGATTTATGAGTTCATCGCAGCGCTTCGCATTAGTCGCAACATTTCGAAAGCACTTTCTCATGGAGTCTACTTGTTCAAGAGTTGATAACTCTTTGCAAAGATTGATGAGTTCATCCGCCATTATCGCCCATCGGCAATGCCTACAGATATCCGAGAATTGACAACCTCTTTGTGTGTCTTCGATTGCTGCCAGACTTCTTTCTTGAAGTTCTCGCTTCGGTCGCAACCTTTTCTTCGATATCTTTTCGATTTTCGCTTTAGGACCTTCGAGACCCAAAGAACCTTTTCATCGATTTGTATACTCATCTTGTAGAGTAAGTTATCAGCTATTTCAAATTGCCTCTCCGAGCTCAATGCCAAGCTTTTCCAAGAAGTAGCATATCTTCGCACTATAACCCATCGTGGCCTTTGGCTCACTAGTCCTTTGACAATCTTAGGCTCAAGCCTTGAATCTTCTTCATGAATTTCATGAAGGCGCATTTCCCAGCTTAAAAGGGTTTTCCAAATTTTGTCTTGTCGATTCAAAGAAGAACATCATGATCCATCGTTTCGCTTATCCGGTCAAGACCTCCTTGTAGACCATCAAAGCATCCGTGAAGAATGCAAGCCAAGATATCCCAAAGGAACCAACAGATGTCCGTCTTGATGTCGAAGCTTGAACTCAAGGTGTATCTGATTTTTCAAGATCACACGCCATCAGTAGTTATTTAACACCTTCAAGGAGTTCATCATCCTTGGTGTTTATTTCAAAATCCTTTCCAAGATTTTGAACCTCAAACAACTTACGTAAAGTTGTTAAGTCCGTATGATTTCCTTTCCTCGATCGAGGTTTTGATAGACACTATTTCAAAGGTTTCGTAAACACAGAAATAATCCTGAGTTGTTGTAAAATTCCAACACATCGAGTGATGAAATTCCACTTGGGCGAAAGATAGAAAACCTCGATTTGTGCCTTTCAAGCATGTCAAGAATCAATTTTATGTCATTGGTTTTCTATTGCAGAATGAGGTATTCTCAACCATGGCACCACCCCAAATCATTCTCAGGACTTGAAGTCCAATGGTCGATTAAAGACTCCTACCAATGATTGTTAATAATAACTAACTCGTGCTTGCTTTTCAGCAGTACCAGTGGAGGATTGGGATTTCTGTGTTGAAGTGTTCTTGGAGGCCATCTCTTTCTATAGTGTAGGGAATTGAAATTGGTGTTTGAAAGAGATGTGATTCAGTAATTCTTTTCAGAAAAACATAATCTTGATTTGCAGAGATTGTAGAGGGTTTGCAGAGAATCAAGAGAAGGGTTTGCAATTCTTGTGCAAGATGAAATTTCGGATTAGGCAAAAGTGATTTCACTTGCCAAAATTATATATATAGCAATTGAATCCCAATAGACAAATACATACAAATTGATTTTGTGTACGATTCGTGATTTGGTAACAAAGCGTGAGCAAAAGCTAGTTCGGCATAAAATGCTTAGTGGGCCATGTTTGAATTTCAATACCCACTATTTATCGTGGAATTAATTTCCACCAGATGATCAATCGCTAACTTCATCAAGGGTCACCATTGCTTTTCCAAAGAATGATCACAATCGCAGTGTAATTGTGCCCATTTAATGAGTTTTGGCGACTTGCTATCCGAATCACAATTCAGATGACCAAGGACACGTCGTGATCTTAACTGCCTTATACTTAGGATTTTTCCAAGTTTTTCATCAAGATAGAAATAATGCGTTTCAAGAGAGTAGTTGATCAGATAGTTATACTATTCTCTTTTGTGTTCCCCTGCTTATAGAGTGATTCGTATATCCGAGTTCCCGCCTCGTAGATCTTAAGCTATCTTTTGCTTTTAGCCTTTTGACTTCGGATACCCGCTGCATTTCTCTTTCTCTTTCTCGATACCTGCTCCCATACCTCTTCTCCGGATGCCCGCTCCGTATATCCGAACTTTTCGCTCATTGGTAGTTCCATTAGACCAAGACTATGTCTTAAGGCTAAGAATCTAGTTTCTTGTAGTGTCTTAGTGAAGATATCTACAAGTTGGTCTTCAGTGCCAATCTTGAGTATCTCTATATTGCCTTTTTCAACATGGTCTCTCGGCGAAGTGATGTCTAACATCAATGTGCTTTGTTCGCATGAAATTTAGGATTCTGTAATCGCAATAGCAATTGTGTTGTCAGTAAAATGGGAGTTTTCTTCATCGAGTCCATAGTCTTTAAGTTGTTGTTGTATCCACGTAATTTGTGTTGCACAACAACCAAAGAAGAATATATTCAAATTCTGTGGTAGAAGTTGCAATTGAGTTTGCTTCTTGCTAAACCATGAGATAAGTCTTGTACCTTAAATTGACAAGTTCGAGGTGCTTTTCCTATCAAGCAATGATCCAAAGATAATCGCCATTCGAGTACCCAAATAAACTCAATCCACTTTCTTTAGGATACCACAATCCTACATCTATCGTATCTTTACATACCTTAATATTTTCATAGCAATGTTGTAGTGTGTTTGCATTGGATTTGTCTGAAATCTAGCACATACTCCAACGGCATATTGAATATCAGGTCTACTTGCAGTGAGGTAAAGTAGTGAACCTATCAATTTCCTATACTTATGTTCTTCAACACTCTTATCTGATTCAGTATAGGTCATTTTGGTTCCAATGCTCATAGGTATCTTAGCATTCTTTTCAGAAGGCTTAAGATTGAATTTTGTGAGCATATCTTTGCATACTTTGTTCGACTCATGAATATTCCATCATTGATTTGCTTGACTTGCAATCCTAGGAAATAATTCATTTCTCCCATCATGCTCATCTCAAACTTGCTTTTCATGAGATTTGCAAAGTCATTACAAAGTTGCTTGTCCTTAGATCCAAATATGATGTCATCAACATATACTTGAACTAAGAGTAGTTTCCCATCATGATTTAAGGTAAATAAAGTTTTATCAACTTCACCTTTCTTGAAACCACTTTTCAGAAGGTACTTGGCCAAAGTGTCATACCATGCTCTTGGAGCCTGTTTCAGTCCATACAGAGCTCAGAGTTTATAGACCATTCTACTTTCTCGAGGAAACTTCAAAGCCGTGGTTGCTCAACATAAACTTCTTCCGAAGTTCACCGCTTAGGAATGCACTTTTGACATCCTCTAATAAACTTTGAAATCTTTATGAGTCAAAAGGCTAGAAAGAGTCTTATTGCATCCAATCTTGCAACTGGTGCATATGACTCGTCAAAATCTAAGCCTTCAGTCTGAGTAAATCCCTTGGCAACCAATCTTGCTTTGTTTCTGGTTATTTCACCAGACTCATTCATCTTGTTTCTGAAAACCCATTTAGTTCCAATCACAGATATTCCTTCTATAAATGGAACTAGTTTCCAGACTTTGTTTCTCTCAAATTGATCCAACTCTTTTGCATTGCAGAGATCCAGTCTTGGTCTCCTAATGCTTCTTCAATATTTTTAGGTTCAATATTCGAGATGAAACATCAAAAGAGAGAGTTAGCATTTTCAGCTATTGCTCTCCTAGTCCTAACACCCTGATTAATCGGTCCAATTATGTCCTTTGTAGGATGATCTTTGATCCATTTCATCATATGTTTAGTGCTAGTAGGATCAATATCCAAGTGATCTGAATGTGAATCACTAAGATTTTGATTTGATACTTTTTCAGTATCTGAGATATCTGACATATGGGAGATGTCATGGATATCTGACACTTTTTCAAAGGTTAGAGATATCCTAGACATGCATTTCAAAGATTCTTATTTTCTGTTAGATATTTTGTTAGAATATCTGTTTAGATTTTGTTCAGCAACATGATGACTTATCTTAGTCTCAGAAAGGTGATTAGTACTCTTGGGTCACTTGAACATTGTAAAAGAGGAAACCCACTAAGTATGATAGTCTAGCTAATCTTGTATAGGATGTTAGGTCTCAAAATGTAATTTTTATTTTATGAAGAGAAGACCAAGAAGAAGACATCCAAGCAGAAAGCTCAACAACATTTGAAGATTTGAAGAAAACTGCACAAGATTATCAATCATATTCAGATATCTTAGCCGATATCTTTCAGACGCTAATAGCTTCAAACAAACTGTCACAAGAGATATCGAGAAACGAGATACATATCGAAAACAAGGAAAGTGTCCATGATATCTATTCTCGATACCTTGAGCATTAAACACGCTTCTAAAAGAAACATATATTGAAAACAAAGTTGTTTCAATGAATAACAAGTGGTATCTCAAGAATGAAGATAAGGACGCAAAGAATCGATAACACCGGTTTCGATAAAGCATAGTTCCGCTGACACTACAGACAAAAAGTATAGTACAAAGCATTTAATGCACGGACAGAGATGTCCAATAAAAGCAACGGCAACTTCGAGAAGAAGACAAAACTCACATAAGATTATACAGATATCGATAGTTTGAATTTGAGCCTAACGGATACTATTCAAACGGCACTCAAATTCATCTATAAATATCAACACTTAGACAACTTGAGAGAACACACGAACACAACTCGTAACACCGAATATCATAAACATACGATCTCCGATCTTACTCTCTCAAAGCATCTTACTTATTATCAAAGCTTTCTATGACTAAAGCTTTTGATCTTGAGTAAACACCAAGTTCTAAGTGTCCCGATCCTAAACAAGCAAAGCTATCGTGAAGGAGTTGAATCAAAAGATCAACTATCCGAGATTCATTCTCTTGAATGATATCATAAGACTTGGGTCAAGAAATCGAACAAGATACCATACCGTAAAGTGTATTAAGTAACTTAGTTCACAGAGCTATCTCAATAACCGAAAAGTTATTAAGACGCTCATCCGACAACTCAAACCAAACCAACACCAAAACCGGTGGAGTACGTGAAGTACTTAGTTTGAAAATCGTGAATAACTCCAAGGTTACCGGAGTATAGGAAGTACTTGATTTGGGAAACTAAGGAATAACTCAAGGTTATTGAGTATAGGAAGTACTTAGCTTGGGAAGCTAGGGAATAACTCAAAGGTTTCGAGTATAGGAAGTACTGGTCAAGAAGCTAGAACAACTCTGGGGGAACATTTGGTTGGGAACCAATTGTTCGTAATCTTAGAATAGGATTATTGTAAGGTTATCTCAATTATCTGTCTAGTGAATTCTAGGTCTCGATAGACCAAGTGGATTAGTTGGAGGATTACGCCACCTCCAGATACCACTATACTTGCCGTGTCATTTACGCTTCAGATATTTAAAGAACACACACACACACACTTATTAATTGTTTCTACACTTATCTTTATTAAAGTCTTCCGCACTCTGATTCTAAGTATCAGATATCTATTCAGATATCTGAGAAACATCTGTTATCGACAAAAGTTTTAAAAGACTATTCACCCCCTCTAGTCTTTTACTTTGCCGTTATCCGACCAACAAGTGGTATCAGAGCAGAGGTTCACCAAATTTCCGTGACCGAACCTAGATCCCAGATAGGTGAAGGAACTTTGTCCAATTTTGAGGACTATTTAATTTGTGTGTTAAGTGCGTATGTCTCGAGTGATGCACCTGCTCAAACCGTAGAACTACGAGACATGGAAAAATAACATGATGCTCCACCTTGAAGCCATAAGTGACGAGATGATCAAAGTAATAAAGAATGGCCCAATAGTCATTCAACAACTTAAGCAAGTCATGGAGGTTTCGAGTGGAAGAGACAGAGATCAAAGCGAAGGATCTTCACAAATGACAAGGCCAACTAGTGGAAGATCTATCGTCACGTTATTTACTAACCAAAGCTCAGAGAACTCGACATCGAAGATGCCAAGAGAAATCGTCCGATGGTCAAGCTCAGAACATCATCATCGATCGACACGAGCACATACAAGGTATACCGTGGGTGCTAAACGGCGAAGTTGCTCGCAACCGATTGAAGAAATCAGCTTAACCGAGAAAACCAAGGAAAATAAATTCGAAGTTCTAAAGTTGAAATTTTAAAATTTCAAACAAGGTCCCACTGAAACTCTGGAAGAACTTGATTTCAGATTTACCACTCTCATGAGTGATATGGCAGCACTTGGGGAAAGCAATAGATACTCTCAGTATGAGAAGATTAAGACTATTGTCAGAAGTCTTAACCACAACTGGGAGCATACTAAATTCTTTTATTTTAACCAAGGTATGCCAAATATCACTCCAGTGGAACTTTTCTCTCATCTTGCTATCATTGACTATGAGACAACTCGAGAGAACAAACAACCGAAAAGTTGCGTATGTTGCTCTAGTTACTCAAGGAACTTCAAAAGAAGAAAAGCAAGGAGGAGATCGAGGATGCTCTTGCCGCAGCAAATGAGTAAATTTGTCACCAAGAAATTGAGAGAAGAAAAGCCAAAGAGAAGTCGAAAAGCATCTAGGCTCAAACTATCACCTATACAAAATATGCAAAGCTCACGAACAAGCAACCGTAAAGCATCATGTTCGAGGAAGGTAAATTGAAACGATATCTGCTTTCTATTGTCGTAAACCCGCCATTTCAAGAAGGATTATCCCGCCTCAACAAACTAAGGACAGGGACAAGAAAGATAGAAGAATCTTCGTAAGAAGCCGTAAAGCTTTGTTAATCAAGAAAGAAAGAAAATCCAAATTCAAACGGATGCTCTAGACGTTGAGATGATTCAAGATGACAATTCAGATGATTCAACCCTACCATCACCGTAATTATGTGGAGTTACTCATGATATAATCGACTTCGCCTCAAGAAGAATGAAATGTGGAGTTGTCAAATTGACGACCGTACATCTCCAACATAGAAAACGCCTTTATGACCGATGAGGTAACACATACTTCTTGCTACACTTATGAAAGTGATGAAGAGGAAATAAAAATCTAGAAAATCTCGTGAAAGAACTTGACATCTATGAAAGAGAATTTCTAATAATCCGAAGCTAGAGTAAAACCTTGAAGAAGAAAAGAATTATCTTGAAAAGGAAAATTCTCAATTAGTTAAAGAATCGAGAGAAAGGATGCTGAAAATGCATTTCTCAAAGCTCGATATCCGAGACCTAAAAGTCACATGAAAAAGCAATGGCCGAAGTTACGAAAGAATTATGAAAATCTTCTTCCGAAAACAAGGAACTCAAGAAGAAAGAACTATCTTTTCAATCTTATGCCAAAGCTAGTGACACTTATCAAGTACAATCTTACTTAAGAGATCCTTCAGAATAAAGGACTTCAATACATACATGATTGTTCTATCACTCGAGTAAGAGTAAGGAGAAAAGAACATTTGTAAGTACTCAAAGAAGACGGTTCCATGCAATCTATAGTATCGGTGAAAAGACAAAGATTGTTGACAAAGGAAAGGCAATATGACTAGACCTTTGTGGGAAAAACAAGTCAAAACAAAATCTGGGTATAGCTCGAAGAAACACAAAGACCGAAAAGTGTAAACACCCACAGTTATGTCTCTCAAAAGGTAGAATTGCAGAGCGCAAATTCTCCCATGTCACTTTTTCCGAAAGAAATTGATCAACCAGAGACTAGCAAAGTCACGAGAAAAGACCTCGAGATAGCTTCAAGTGCTCGACACGGATTGGCTACAAAGGCATCGAAAACAACTTGCTCATGAGTACAAGCAGAGCAAGAACGATGGTCGAAAGCTAGAATTGCTCAAAGCAATTATCGGTGGAAGTTAAATCAAGCCACCGAAAATCAATGCCGTGGCTAGAAGAAATCAAGGAAGGCTAAGTTTGAAAAGCAAACTGTAAACCCGACAGTATCCGAAGCATCATATGGAGCACCTAGGAACACACCAAGGAAGAAAATAATTCTTACTAATGATAACTTTCATTCAAAAAGAATTCCTCCTTACGCTTCTGCCGACAAAAGCATATTTCAAAGAAATTCATTCAAAATGGATTACCGAAGAACTTTTGATTCGATGGTTCCATCAAAGATATGAGAACCTAATCTCCTGCTTCCTCAGGTGCGTAATGCTTCGGACTAAAGCACAATGGCTATTTGATAGTGGATGCGGAAAGCACATGACAGAGACAAAGCAACTGGTTGATTACAAAGCTTGCAAGACAGACCGTATATCGATTTGGGAGGAGAATTAAATCCTCTCGATTTGGCAACGCCAAATTGGGAACTTTAATAATCACCGACGATTACATGTTAAGGATTTGAAATACAATCTATTTAGCATGAGCCGCTATGCATAAGGGTTTTACTATAAAATTCAAAGCTAAATCGCAAACTAATTGACAATGAGTCAAAGGCATACCTTAGTTGGATGGCGGAAAGGCGCTTTATGTTGCCGATTGGGCATCCGCCACAATCAAGAATGTCTCATGGTGAGTCAATCCGTCACACGTAAGAGCACCGTTATGGTACAAAAGAATGAGTCACTTGAACTTCAAAACTCAATAGACTTGCCAAGAAAGAGTTAGTGGTTGGTCTTCCGTAACATCTTCGTAAAGGATGGTATCTGTTCTGCCTGTCAGATGGGGAAACAATCTAAGATCTCTTTCAAATCCAAAATCAGACACTCTAGTGTTAGACCACTGCAACTTTTACATATGGATGTATTTGATTCATCCAGAATTAGTTATGCAGAAAGAAGTATGGTCCGTTGTTGTAGATGACTTCTCAAGATTCACTGGGTTGTCGTCAAACAAAAGTCCGATGTGGTGGAGATACCAAACTTGTCAAAAAGCTTGAAGTCATGAAGAATGACAAGGTATCTCAATCGTATGCATCATGGTACCGAAGTTTGTCAACCAGTACATAAAGGAGTTTTGTACCTGCAAAGGTATACAACACCAACTTTCCTCTGTAAGAACACCTCAACAAAATGGTGTTGCAGAAAGGAAAAATAGAACCCTTAAAGAAGCTGCAAGGACAATGCTAGCTGACACTGAGATAAGTGAAATATATTGGGTTGAAGTCAGAACAAATGCTACACTCGTAATGTATGCTTGATAAACAAACACCATGACAGACCCCTATGAAATCTTGGTTGGAAGACCTCCTAATATCAAACATCCGAGAGTATTTGTAGATGTTTTGTTCTAAACAATGGGAAAGATTATCCGAGAACATTTCAACCAAAGGCGATGAAGGTGTTTTTCTTGGCTATTCCACAAATAGCAAAGCTTACAGAGTTTACAACAAAAGAACAAAGAAAATTGAAGAATCAGTTCATGTTGTATTCTATGAAGGAAGTAAGAAAACACCTCCTATTGATGAACTCTCAGAAAAGTTCAAAGAACTATTACTGAGGGATCCTAAGGAAAAATATCTTTATGGAAAGTGAGGATGACTCTGACGTAGAAAAGCTTGAAAAGCCTAGTAACAACAAGATGACTCACAAACATGATGAGGAATTTCCTATGAGTTTTCCAGAAATGGAACAAAGTTATCGAGAACCTTCATCATGAAGAGGTATCTCAAAAGAGAATGTCAAATGCATGTCTCGATATCTCTAACATCGAAAAGTGTCGATATCCATGACATTTCCATATGTCGATATCTCGACATCAAAAGTATCAAATCAAAATCTTAGTGATTCACATTCAGATCACCTGGATATTGATCCTACTAGCACTAAACCTATGATGAAATGGATCAAAGATCATCCTACAAAGGATATAATTGGACCAATTAATCATGGTGTTAGGACTAGGAGAGCAATAGCTGAAAATGCTAACTCTCTCTTTGGATGTTTCATCTCGAATATTGAACCTAAAAACATAGAAGAAGCATTAGGAGACCAAGACTGGATCTCTGCAATGCAAGAAGAGTTGGATCAATTTGAGAGAAAAAAGTCTGAACCCGGTTCCATTTACGTATGAATATCTGTGATTGGAACTAAATGGGTTTTAAACAAGATGAATGAATCGTGAAATAACCGTAAACAAAGCAAGATTGGTTGCCAAGGGATTTACTCAGACTGAAGGCTTAGATTTTGACGAGTCATATGCACCAGTTGCCAGATTGGATGCAATAAGACTCTTTCTAGCCTTTGCAGCTCATAAAGATTTCAAAGTTTATCATATGGATGTCAAAAGTGCATTCCTATACGGTGAACTTGCAGAAGAAGTCTATGTTGAGCAACCACCTGGGTTTGAAGTTTCCTCAGAAAGTAGAATGGTCTATAAACCATGTAAAGCTCAGATGGATCAAACAGGCTCCAAGAGCATGGTATGACACTTTGGCCAAATACCTTCTAGAAAGTGGTTTCAAGAAAGGTGAAGTTGATAAAATTTTATTTACCTTAAACCATGATGGAAAACTACTCTTAGTTCAAGTATATGTTGATGACATCATATTTGGATCTAAGGACAAGCAACTTTGTAATGACTTTGCAAATCTCATGAAAAGCAAGTTTGAGATGAGCATGATGGGAAAAATGAATTATTTCCTAGGATTGCAAGTCAAGCAACCCAATGATGGAATATTCATTAGTCAAACAAAGTATGCAAAAGACATGCTCACAAAATTCAATCTTAAGCCTTCTGAAAAGAATGCTAAGATACCTATGAGAATTGGAACCAAAATGACCTATACTGAATCAGATAAGAGTGTTGAAGAACATAAGTATAGGAAATTGATAGGTTCACTACTTTACCTCACTGCAAGTAGACCTGATATTCAATATGCTTGAGTATGTGCTAGATTTCGCATAAATCCAATGCAAACACACTACAACATTGCTATGAAAATATTAAGGTATGTGAAGGGTACAGTAGATGTAGGATTGTGGTATCCTAAAGAAAGTGGATTGAGTTTAGCTGGGTACTCAGATGCTGATTATGCTGGATCATTGCTTGATAGGAAAAGCACCTCAGGAACTTCTCAGTTTCTGGGCACTAGACTTATCACATGGTTTAGCAAGAAGCAAAACTCAATTGCAACTTCTACCAGAGGTCAATATATTGTCAGGTTGTTGTGCAACACAAATTCGTGGATACAACAACAACTTAAAGACTATGGACTCGATGAGAAGAAAACTCCCATTTTCTCGTGACAACACAAGTGCTATTGCGACACACGTAATCCTAAATTTCATGCCGTAACAAAGCACATTGATGTTAGACATCACTTCATCGTAGACCATGTTGAAAAGGCAATATAGAGATACTCAAGATTGGCACTGAAGACCAACTTGCAGATATCTTCACTAAGCCACTACAAGAAAGTAGATTCTTAGCCTTAAGACATAGTCTTGGACTAATGGAACTACCAATGAACTGAAAAAGTTCAGATATCTGGAACGGGCATTCAGAGAAGAGGTTTCTGGAACGGGCATCCAGAGAAGAGGTATCTGGAACGGGTATCCAGAAAAGAGAGAAGAGGTATCTGGAACGGGTATCCAGAAGTCAAAAAGGATAAAGAGCAAAAAGATAGCTTAAGATCTCTGAGTCGGGAACTCAGATATCTGAATCATTCTATAAACGGGGAACACTAAAAAGAATAGTATAACTATCTGCAGTCAACTACTCTCTTGAAACTTGCATTATTTCTATCTTGATGAAAAACTTGGAAAAATCCTAAGTATAAGACAGATTCAGATGCAAACAGTGTCCTTGCTCAAACAGAATTGTAATTCAGATAGCTATTAGCCAAAATTCATTAAATGGGCACAATTACATTTGTTGATTGTGATCATTGTTGGAGAAGCAATGGTGACCCTTGATGAATTCAAGCGCTTGATCCGAGCGTAAATTAATTCACAGTAAATAGTGGACTGTAAAAATTCCGACAAAGACCACTTTGCATTTAATGCCGAAGTTACTTTTGATCATGCCGGCTTGCAAATCACATATACGTACACACAAAATCAATTTGTATGTATTTGTCTGTTGAGATTCACTTGCTATATATATAGGATTTTGGCAGAGAAAATCACTTTTGCCTAATCCGAAATTTCAACTTGCATCAAAATAGTAAAAACCTTCTCCTAATCCTCTGCAACATCTCTAAAATCTCTGCAAATCTTGACTAAGTTTTTCTGAAAAGAATCACTCAATCGAATCTCTTTCTAACACAAGCTTCAAATCCCTATACTATATAAAGAGATGGCTTCCAAGAACACTTCGAGACAGAAATCCCAATCCTCCACTGGAACTACTGAAAAGCAAGCACCAGAGTTGGTTATTGTTAACAATCGACTGGTAGGAGCTTTTAATCCTAACCATTGGACTTCAAGTCACAGAATGATTTGGGGTGGTGCCATGGTTGAGGAATACCTCACTGTCGCAATAGAAAACCAAAGTGACAGAAAATTGATTCTTGACATGCTTGAAAAGGCACAAATCAAGGGTTTTCTATCTGCTCGCCCCAGTGGAATTTCATCACTCGATGTGTTGGAATTTTACAACAACTCCAGGATTATTTCCTGTGTATCTGAAGGCACTGAAATAGTGTCTATCAAAACCTCAGTCCAAGGAAAGGAAATCCTTCTGGACTTAACAACTTTCTGTAAGTTGTTTGAGGTTCAAAATCTTGGAAAGGATTTTGAAATAAACACCAAGGATGATGAACTCCTTGAAGGTGTTAAAGAACTTACAAGTTGACGTGTGTGATCTTGAAAATCGATACACCCACCGAAGTTCAAGCTTGTCGACATCCCAACCGCACATCCGCTGGTTCACCGATGTACTAGCTTGCATTCTTCACAGATGCTTTGATGGTCTACAAGGAGGTGCTGACGATAAGCCAAGAACGATGGATCATGATGTTCTTGCCGAATCAACAAGACAAAAGGTCGGAAAACCCTTTTAAATGGGGAAAGTACCTTCATGAAATTCGTGAAGAAGATTCAAGGCTTCGAGCCTAAGATTGTCAAAGGACTAATGAGCCAAAGGCCATGAGGATATGGTCTCAAGATATGCTACTTGTCGGAAAAGCTTGGCATCGAGCTCGAGAGACTACCAAATCGCCAACAGTAACTTACTCTACAAGTACGAGTATACAAATCTGATGAAAAAGGTTACTAGGTCTCAGAAAGGTCCTAAGAAGAGAAAATCTGAAAAGAGATCTGAAGAAAAGGTTGCGACCAAGAAGCCCAGAACTTCAAGAAAGAAGTCTGCTGGCAAATCAGAAGACACACCTAAAGAGGTTGTCAATTCTCGATATTCGCAAGCATGGCAGATGAACTCATCAATGCTGCAAAAGAGTTATCAACTACTGAACAAGTAAACTCAGCAAGAGAAAGTGCTTTCAGAAATGTTGCGACTAATGCAGAAAGCCTTGCTGATGAACTCATAAATGCTGCCAAGAAAGGTGAACAAAGACTAAGCCCCATCTGCAGAAACCGCAGGAATAATGGACCAATCAGTTCCCAATGCTGATGAGAGCTCTGACGATGAAGATGATGAACTATTCATCTCTCAAGTCCTAAAAGGAACAAAGAGGGCTAAGGTTACTGAAAAAGTAACTGGTAATAAGGTATCTGAAGAAGAACCTACACCACAGGTTGCTGAACCTATAGCAAAGGTTGTTGGTGCAAACACATCATCGTGGAATGACTCTCTGCACAACTTCACAAAGCCCGATGAGTGGTATTTTAGTGTCGCGATGTCGATGGAAATGCCACATCTAAGAATGGAAGAACACTCATCGATCAATCTTCCGCCTGCATAACCACAACAACCACAAACACAACAACCACAATGCCACAAGTGGTTGATGAAATGGTAAATGAACTCCATTTTGAATTACCAAAGAATACAATATGTCAAGAAAAATCTCAGAATTGAAAGGTGTTCCCCAACTCAATGAGAGGGATCAAACCGAGACATCTACTCGTAATGATCAACCAGGAGGCAACCGAAGTTGCATACTGTGAAAGGTGTGAAGTACCGTAAACTTCAAACAAAGAAACCGTGACCGACAAGACGACAATGTATAGAAAGGTCACAAGTTCCAGAGACCAATCACCAAACCGCTTCGTAAATGACTGGTTTAACTCTTACCTTGTGAAAATTTTTTATACTTATAAATCTTGTTACCTTATAAGAATTTCTTTGTTACAGGCTGAGTTAGAAACGCAGAAACAAGAGGAAGCTGAGAAGCTCACCTCAGATACTGAAAAAGAGGTTCCTTCAACCTCAACTCTTGAGAAATCTGAGCCTGTGCCACAGGTAAATGATTCTTAAAGAGAACTAATTTTTCAGTAAAAATGTTTGTATGCTCATTCATGATAAATGTTTCTAACAGGCTCCAACTGAGATGGAAGAAGATAAGGCAGAAATGCCAGAGACAAACCTAGAAACCAACAAAGTTTCTGAAGAACTCATCACTGAGCCTTCAAACTTGAAGGTATATGACAATCAAGTGATAAGTATTCTTCATCCTGGGTTATCTTTTATCTCTTCTAATAATCAATACTTTCTACTTACAGGCTACTTCAGAAGTAGAAATGCAAGGATAAAGTTGCGACTTCAAGATCAATGGAAATTGATGAAGCCCCGAGGCAACATCACTGAAAGAACACCAAACGCACAAGTTTCGAGAAAATGAATCGAGCTTCCGATGAGGAAGTAAGTAGCTCAAATCGTAATTCATTAAAAGCATATTTATGCATAGATTCTTTCAAACTATTTCCTAAGTATTGTATTTATCTCGTGTTCAAGAAAGAAAGGTTGATGAGGACCAGACTCCCAAGTCTCCACCTCACAACAAGATATCCGAGACACCAATCGTCTCTCAGAGAACAAGTATCCGAGCCTTATGTTCATACTCGTAACTCGTAAACTAAACTACACTTCTACTCAAATATCCGCAAAAGTTTTGAAACTCACTCAAAACTCTTTCTTTCAGCTCAAACAGATGCAAAGCAGTTCCATTGAAGAAACAAGGACCTACTTCACTTCTTCAAAGCTCACACCGCCAAAGCATATTCAATGCTTCAAGAAATGGCGGTTAAGGTGCTCGATCTCCAAATATTGAGAATAACTGATCAACCAACTAGACGAGCACGAGCTCGACCGAAACGATGTCCAAGCAATGTTCCCTATGTAACAACATTCCATAATTCTACTACACAAGGAATTTTCCAGAAGTGGCGATAGTTTGATACATGCCTTTGAACAGCAGATGGTCGACAAGATTACAGATGGCATTCAAGCCGCCCCGCCTGCACTCGCAATTCATACTTCAACAAGAAGAAGTTAATGCGTAAGATCACTATCCCTAAGTGATCAATCTTGTATGTGAAGATGATGAGGAGGAAGAAATGAATGAATATTACTTTGATGAACCTCCCATCACCATCACCAAAAGGATGATAATGACAAAAGGATGATGATGATGCCCTCGCACTGTGGACCGGAGGAATTTCACGAAAAACATTGCCTCAATCACGAAAAGCAAACCGAGAAGACTTCACGTAAATCTCCGCCTTCATCACCTCAAATCTACTCATCCATCTTCTAACCAACACGCAGCTATTACGTAACAAGTAGTTGAGCTCTCGAGGAAATCAATCGTAAATATTAAACACTCACTGTAAGTGCTCAACTCGCATAACCGCTGGAAGAAGAACAACAGCTACATCTTCAATTGGAAGATCAAATAGCTCAATCCGGAGAAAAGCTTGATCAACTAGAAGATCAATACCTCAAAGAAATCAATGCTTACTCATGTTGAAGAACTAAAGGATGTCATAATGCTAAACGATAAACACTGACATCGAACAAGTATCAAGTCAAGCATGATGCTAAGGTCGCATCATCTTCGAAGAAGTACCATCCTCCTCCCGTAAAGGAGAGAAACCAATCTCCGAGATGGTTGGTTGGACTTGATACGATTGATGAAAATGTCCAAGAGGATGAAGATCACCGATAATCACTCGATGATGAAGAAGACAAGATTTCGGAAAGCACCGCCATGAACATTTAGCGTTTCTCACTTGAAAAGAAAGTTGATTGCTCCTACAATCTTCAACAAACCGCCAAACGCCCACTCCATGAATACATGAGCAGTACCAAGTAATCGCTGCTCCTCAATAAGGAGATGTCTTCACGTAACAAGGAAGTAATCGCCTCGTCCCTCGAATGAGAAAGTTCACCGAGCTCATCACTCGTGAGAACTACTAGCATGGTCATTGCTCGTAAAGATCTGGGAATGATAAGGGACGATGATGTGTCTTTAGTTGAAAAAGCTTTTCAAGAGGCAAGTTACATCAGGAAAAGCAGATGCCATCCTAGCCCATCAAGCGTAGCTCACCGATAAGGACAATGGACTTATCAAGCAAAATCAGAACTCAAAGTAACTTCAGTTGGTCACCGCCACAACTATTTACAAGGGCATTTTGACTCTCTCTGATTCCTTTATGAGACCGAGTCACCAACAATGACTAAGGGGAAAGAAAGTACAACTGGACCTCAAAGTCGGGAATGGGAAGAAGGAGATGAAAACAAGAAGAAATCTGAGTCAAAGGCTCGAAAGGAAGAAGAAAAACTTCCCAGCCACCACTCAGAATCAATGAACCCTCCTCAAGCCAAGTTGCTTCCCAGAGACCTACTGAAGGAACCAAAATGGTAACAAGGGCCATGGCACAGAAACCTCCAAGGAGTACCAAGGCTCCAAGGAGAAGACAAGTCAGAGGGATTGATGAATCTTCTGAAGAAGAAGAAGGTCAAATCAAGTCCCAGGGCAATGAAGAAGGCTGCAAAGATCTCACAAGAATTGATCTTGATGAAGATGATGAAGAGACTGATGAAGATGAAGCTCCTCTTCACAGAAAAAGGAAACTTGAAAGCCTAACTGAGCCCATAGCTGCAAAGCCACAAGCAGCTAAAACACCCTCTAGAAATACCAAGTCTATCCAGGGTGGCAATTCTTCAAGCAACAACCCCAAAGAGAATTCAAGACAGAAAAGGAACAGACTGAGAGCTGAACAAAGACAAAGTCAACTTCCACTCAGGCCAGAAGAAGCCAAAATTGAGTATGTGAAGTATGACAATGATTCCTCTTTCTACAGGTGCATCAATCAGAAAAATGGCTATTGGATTCTGGAACTTAAGCATCTATTGGTAAATTCAAGATTTCCAAAATCAATCCTCAAACAGCTTATGGCATGGAGAAAGAACAAACCTACCTTGATCAACACCAATCACATCAAAGCATGGTTGGATTTTGAAGTTGTCAAGAGAACTGAAGCCATGAAGAAGGACCTCTCTGATGATTGTCCATATGGAAAGCCAGATGATGTGCACAAGATTCTGAATATCACAGGAACAGGCACAAGACCAAGACTTGCTTTGGAACCCTATGAGTCGTTCTATTTGACAGGAGATCAATACAAGGGTGACATCAGATATCTGAAGATTATCTATGAATACTTCAAGCTTTCAGATATCAGAATAGAGCATGCCTGGAAGTGGGGAAAGTACCTATGGGTCAAGCATTTTTCCAAGAAAAATCCTACCAAAACCTATAAAGAAATCTGTGGATTTGCCAGAGAAACAGAGATGCTTGTCAGAACTCTTCTTTATGATTATTCTGATGACATCAAAAGGTTTGGAGATAGGAAATTTGCAGACTGATCCATAGAAACACTGTTGAAGACTTGAAGATTGAAGACTTGAAGACTAGTCTATTAGGATGTTATTTGGAGCTTGGTTACTCCTGTTGTCCTAATTTATTTTGTAGTTTTTGTATTTTGCCGATCGAGCTCAATCGTATTCTCAGAAAGTTATCTCGTAATCTTAAGTCATACTTATCCAAGAACTTACTCTCAGATAGTATTCTATAAAAGATAACTTGTCAGCAAAGATCACACCTTGTGATTTGGTTGATGTATACTTTCTGCACTTAATTATATGATTTGAAAGATCTCAAGAAATGATTAAGTGGTGGATTGTTTCCTCATCCAGATTTGTAATAGGGAAGATAGTCATCGTTGACTGATCAAAATGGGGGAAATTTGTTAGATATTTTGTTAGAATATCTGTTTAGATTTTGTTCAAGAACATGATGACTTATCTTAGTCTCGTAAAGGTGATTAGTACTCTCGTTCACTTGAACATTGTAAAAGAGGAAACCCACTAAGTATGATAGTCTAGCTAATCTTGTATAGGATGTTAGGTCTCAAAATGTAATTTTTATTTTATGAAGAGAAGACCAAGAAGAAGACATCCAAGGTAAAGCTCAACAACATTTGAAGATTTGAAGAAAATCGCATAAGATTATCAATCATATTCAGATATCTTAGCCAGATATCTTGTAGACGCAACAGCTTCAAACAAACCGTGTCACAAGAGATATCTCGAAACGAGATACATATCCGAAAACAAGGAAAGTGTCCAGATATCTATTCTCGATACCTTGAGCATTAAACACGCTTCAAAAAGAAACATATATTGAAAACAAAGTTGTTTCAATGAATAACAAGTGGTATCTCAAGAATGAAGATAAGGACGCAAAGAATCGATAACACCGGTTTCGATATAAAGCATAGTTCCGCTGACACTACAGACAAAAGTATAGTACAAAGCATTTAATGCACGACAGAGATGTCTCAATAAAAGCAACGGCAACTTCGAGAAGAAGACAAAACTCACATAAGATTATACACAGATATCGATAGTTTGAATTTGAGCCTAACGGATACTATTCAAACGGCACTCAAATTCATCTATAAATATCAACACTTAGACAACTTGAGAGAACACACGAACACAACTCGTAACATCAATACGCAAACATACGATCTCCGATCTTACTCTCTCAAAGCATCTTACTTATTATCAAAGCTTTACATTGCGACTAAAGCTTTTGATCTTGAGTAAACACCAAGTTCTAAGTGTCCCGATCCTAAACAAGCAAAGCTATCGTGAAGGAGTTGAATCAAAAGATCAACTATCCGAGATTCATTCTCTTGAATGATATCATAAGACTTGGGTCAAGAAATCGAACAAGATACCATACCGTAAAGTGTATTAAGTAACTTAGTTCACGAGCTATCTCAATAATCAAAAGTTATTAAGACGCATCCGACAACTCAAACCAAACCAACACCAAAACCGCGTGGAGTACAGGAAGTACTTAGTTTGAAAAATCAGGGAATAACTCCAAGGTTACCGGAGTATAGGAAGTACTTGATTTGGGAAACTAAGGAATAACTCCAAGGTTATTGAGTATAGGAAGTACTTAGCTTGGGAAGCTTGGGAATAACTCAAAGGTTTCTGAGTATAGGAAGTACTTGGCTGAAGAAGCTAGGGAACAACTCAGGGGGAACATTTGGTTGGGAACCAATTGTTCAGAATCTTAGAATAGGATTATTGTAAGGTTATCTCAATTATCTGTTCTAGTGAATTCTAGGTCTCTGATAGACCGAAGTGGATTAGTTGGAGGATTACGCCACCTCCAGATACCACTATACTTGCTGTGTCATTTACGTTTCTGTATTTATACTTCAGCAACACACACACACTTATTAACTGTTTCTACACTTATCTTTATCAAAGTCTTCTGCACTCTGATTCTAAGTATCAGATATCTATTCAGATATCTGAGAAACATTTGTTATCGACAAAAGTTTTAAAAGACTATTCACCCCCCCCCCCCAGTCTTTTACTTTGCCGTTATCTGGACCAACATTTTCAGATACCTCTTCATGATGAAGGTTCTCAGTAACCTTTTCCATTTCCTCTTCACTTCATGTTTGTGAGTCATCTTGTTGTTACTAGGCTTTTCAAGCTTTCCTACGTCAGAGTCATCCTCACTTTCCATAATGATGTTTTTCCTTTCTGAGGATTCTTCTTTAGGATCCCTCAGTAATAGTTCTTTGAACCTTTCTGAGAGTTCATCAATAGGAGGTGTTTTCTTATTTCCTTCATAGAATACAACATGAACTGATTCTTCAATTTTCGTTGTTCTTTTGTTGTAAACTCTGTAAGCTTTGCTGTTTGTGGAATAGCCAAGAAAAACACCTTCATCCGCCTTTCGTTGAAATGTTCTCGATAATCTTTCCGATGTTTAGAACAAAACATCTACAACCAAATACTCTCGGATGTTTGATATTAGGGGTCTACCAACCAAGATTTCATATAGGGGTCCTCATGGTGTTTGTTTATCAAACATCTGTTTCGAGTGTAGCAAGTCGTGTTTAACTTCAACCCAATAAATTTCACTTATTTCAAAGTCACCAAAGATTGTCCTTGCAACTTCTTTAAGGTTTTGTTTTTCCTTTTCGCAACACCATTTTGTTGAGGTGTTCTTACAGAGGAAAGTTGTTGTATACCTTGCAGTACAAAACTCCTTTATGTAATGGTTGACAAACTCAAGACCATGGTCCTGCTCGATTGCGATACCTTGTCACTTTTCATGACTTCAAGCTTTTCAAAGAAGTTTGGTATCTCCACCGCATCGATTTGTGTTTCAGAAGACAACCAAGTGAATCTTGAGAAGTCATCTACAACAACTGCCATACTTCTTTCCGCATAACTAGTTACGATGATTCAAATAGATCCATGTGTAAAAGTTCCAGTGGTCTAACACTAGAGTGTCCGATTTTGACTTGAAAGAGATCTTAGATTGTTTCCCATCCGACAAAGTGCAATGATACCATCCTTTTTGAAAGATGTTCGGGAAGACCAACCACTAACTCTTTCTTGGCAAGTCTATTCAGTTTTGAAGTTCAAGAGACTCATTCTTTGTGCCATAACCAAAGGTTCTTTGTCTCCGACAGATTGACTCACCATGAGACATTCTTCATTGTGGCGTATGCCCAATCGGCAACATAAAGACCGCCTTTTCCGACCAACTAAGACCGCCTTTGACTCATTGTCAATTAGTTTTATGATTTAGCTTTGAATTTTATAGTAAAACCTTTGTCTAAACCGCTCATGCTAAATAGATTATATTTCAAATCCTTAACATGTAATACATCGTTAAAGTCCCCAATTTGACGCTGCAAATCCCAGAGGGATTTAATTCTCCTCCAAAGAACTGATATCCGTCCCGTGTTGAAAGCTTTGTAATCAACAGATTTGCTTTGTCTCGTCATGTGCTTTCCGCATCCACTATCAAATAGCCATTGTGCTTTGGCCTGTGAGGTATTCTCGCACAACAGAAACAGGAGATTAGTTCTCATATCTTTGATGGAACCGCTGTAATTAAAAGTTCTTCCAAAGAGGAATCCATTTTTGAGTGAATTTCTTTGAAGTATGCTTTGTCGACAGAACGTAAGGAGGAATTCTATTTGAATGAATGTTATCATTAGTGAGAATTATTTTCTTCCTCGTGTGTTCCTAGGTGCTCCATATGATGCTTTCAGACACTGTCAGTTTCGAGTTTGCTTTTCAAAGAACTTAGCCTTCCTTGCTGATTTCTTCTAGCTCGCATTCAGATTTTCGTGGCTTGATTTAATTTCCACTTCGATAATTGCTTTGAGCAATTCTAGCTTTCGACCATCGCTTGCTCCCGCTTGTACTCATGAGCAAGTTGTTTTCCGATGCCTTTGTAGCCAATACGCTTTTGAGCACTTGAAGCTATCTCGAGATCTTTTCTCGAGCTTTGCTAGTCTCTGGTTGATCCAATTTCTTTCCGTAAAAGTGACATGGGAGAATTTGCTACCCGCAATTCTACCTTTTTGAGAGACATAATCTGGGTGTTTACACTTTTCAGTGTTGTTTCTTTTCGTAGATGTACCAACAGTTTTGTTTTTGACTTGTTTTTCCCACAAAGGTTTAGTCGCAACTGCCTTTCCTTTGTCAACAATCTTTGTCTTTTCACCGATACTATAGATTGCATGGGAACCGTCTTGCTGAGTACTTACAAATGTTCTTTTCTCCTTACTCTTATTCAGAGTGATAGAACAATCTGTCTGTGTATTCAGCCCAAGTCCTTTCTTTTCTGAAGGATCTCTTAAGTAAGATTGTACTTCAGTAAGAGTGTCACTAGCTTTGGCATAAGATTGAAAAGATAGTTCTTTCTTCTTGAGTTCCTTGTTTTCAGAAAGAAGATTTTCATAATTCTTTCGTAACTCAGCCATTGCTTCTTCATGTGACTTTTCAGTCTCAGATATCTGAGCTTTGAGAAATGCATTTTCAGCATCCTTTCTCTCAGATTCTTTAACTAATTGAGAATTTTCCTTTTCAAGAGAATTCTTTTCTTCTTCAAGGTTTTCGGCTCTAGCTCGGATCATTAGAAATTCTCTTTCATAGATGTCAAGTTCTTTCCTGAGATTTTCTAGATTTTTTATTTCCTCTTCATCGCTTTCGTAAGTGTAGCAAGAAGTATGTGCTACCTCATCAGCCATAAGACAGTTTTCTATGTTGGAGATGTCCGTCCACAATTTCAAAGAACTCCACACATTTCATTCTTCTTGAGGTCAAGTCGATTATATCATGAGTAACTCCACATAATTACGGTGATGGTAGGGTTGAATCATCCGAATTGTCATCTTCGTAACTGTCTCAACGCCTAGAGCATCCATTGAATTTGATTTTCTTTCTTTCTTCACTAACAAAGCTTTACGGCTTCTCAAGATTCTTCTATCTTTCTTGTCTTTGTCCTTAGTTTGTTGAGGCGGACAATCCTTCTTGAAGTGGCTGTGTTTCGACAATAGAAACAGATATCGCTTCCAATTCGCCTCAAGACATGATGCTTTCTCGAAATGGCTTGTTCAAAGCTTTGCATATTTTTGTATGGTGATAGTTCGAGCTAGATGCTTTTTCTCTTTGGCTTTTCTTCTCTCAATTTCTCGACTGACAAATTTACTCATTTGCTTTGCAGCAAGAGCATCCTCAGTCTCCTCCTTGCTTTTCTTCTTTTCAGAAGTTCCTTGAGTAACTAGAGCAATATTCTGCAACTTTTCAGTTGTTTGTTCTCTCTGAGTTGTCTCATAGTCAACAGTAGCAAGATGAGAGAAAAGTTCCACTGGAGTGATACTTGGCATACCTTGGTTAAAATAAAAGAATTTAGTATGCTCCCAGTTGTGGTTAAGACTTCTGACAATAGTCTTAATCTTCTCAGACTGAGAGTATCTATTGCTTTCCCCAAGTGCTGCCATATCACTCATGAGAGTGGTAAACCTGAAATCAAGTTCTTCCAAAGTTTCAGTGGGACCTTGTTTGAAATTTTGAAATTTCAACTTTATTACTTCGATCATCTCATCACTTATGGCTTCAAGGTGGAGCATCATGTTATTTTTCCATTTCTCGTAGTTCTCTGGTTTGAGAACGGGTGCATCACTCAGAGACATACCTGCACACTTAACACACAAATTAAATAGTCCTCAAAAGTGGACAAAGTTCCGTCACCTATCTGGGGATCTAGGTTCAAGTATATCGGTGAACCTCCCGCCTGATACCACTTGTTGGTCCAAAACGCAAGGTAAAAGACTCCTGGGGTGAATAGTCTTTAAAACTTTTATCGATAAAAACTATTTCGATATCCAATAGATATCCGATACTTAGAGTCGAAAAGGAAGACTTAATAAAGATAAGTGCAGAAACAGTTAATAAGTGTGTGTGTGTTTGCTGAAGTATTAATACAGAAACGTAAATGACACAGTAAGTATAGTGGTATCTGGAGGTGGCGTAATCCTCCAACTAATCCACTTCGGTCTATCAGAGACCTAGAATTCACTAGAACAGATAATTGAGTTTTCCTTACAATAATCCTATTCTAAGATTCTTAACAATTGGTTCCCAACCAAATGTTCCCCCTGAGTTGTTCCCCGGCTTTCACAGCCAAGTACTTCCTATACTCAGAAACCTTTGAGTTATTCCCTAGCTTCCCAAGCTAAGTACTTCCTATACTCAATAACCTTGGAGTTATTCCTTAGTTTCCCAAATCAAGTACTTCCTATACACCGGTAACCTTGTAATTATTCCCTGATTTTTCAAACTAAGTACTTCCTGTACTCCACGCCAGTTATGGTGTTGGTTTTTGTTTGAGTTGTCAGATGAGCGTCTTAATAACTTTTCGCTAATCGATAGCTCGTGAACTAAGTTACTTAATACACTTTTACGATGTATGGTATCTTTTTCGATTTTATCGACCTAAGTCTTATGATATCTGCTCAAGAGAATGAATCTCGGATAGTTGATCTTTTGATTCAACTCCTTCACGTATAGCTTTGCTTGTTTAGGATCGTGACACTTAGAACTTCAAATGTTTACTCAAGATCAAAAGCTTTGGTCGCAACAGAAAGCTTTGTGAGTAATTAAGTTGCTTTGAGAGAGTAAGACGTTCAGCGTTTTCAAGTTATGTCGTGTGTCTAAGGTGTCTTCTCAATCAGTCTAAGTGTTGATATTTATAGATGAATTTGAGTGCCGTTTGAATAGTATCCGTTAGGCTCAAATTCAAACTATCGATATCTGTGTATAGTAATCAGAAAGGTTTTGTCTTCTTCTCGAAGTTGCCGTTGCTTTTATTCGTATCTCATCCGTGCATTAAATGCATTGTACTATACTTTTGTCCTCAGAGTGTCAACGGAACTATGCTTTGTAATGTAGACTAGTGTTGTCTGATTCTTTGCACGTCCTTATCTTCATTCTTCAGATATCACTTGTATTTATTGAAACAACTTTGTTTGCAATATATATTTCTCTTTCAGAAACGTGGTTAAAGCTCAAGGTATCTGAGAATAGATATTTGTGGACACTTTCCTTGTTTTCAGATATGTATCTTCTTTCTCAGATATCTCTTGTGACACAGTTTGTTTGAAACTATTCGTGTCTTTAAGATATCTGAACAACCAGATTCAGCAATCTTGTGCAGTTTTCTTCAAGTCTTCAATGTCATTGAGCTTTCTGCTTGGATGTCTTCTTCTTGGTCTTCTATTCATAAAATAAAAATTACATTTTGAGACCTAACATCCTATACAAGATTAGCTAGACTATCATACTTAGTGGGTTTCCTCTTTTACAATGTTCAAGTGAACCAAGAGTACTAATCACCTTTCTGAGACTAAGATAAGTCATCATGTTGCTAATCAAAATCTAAACAGATATTTCTAACAAAATATCTAACACCTTACTTTGCCAAATTTGGGGATTTTGTTAATTTTGACTAATTTGAGCAATTGCATGTTTATTGTAAGTGTGTAGTAGTTAGTTTAGCTTATATTACGTAGTGTGTTACCTTTGAGATGTGCAATTGATATATTGATTGTGAATTTGGATTTTTAGTATAATGTTAGGATGTTTGTAAGTATGTAGGGCTTTTAATTTGATATTTTCGTATATGTAGTAGGATTAGGAAGATTTAGTTGAGTGTTTTGAAACCCTTACTTGTTGACAAATTTGGGAATTTTGTTAATTTCGACTAATTAGATCAATTGTATGTTTATGGGAACTATAGTATACTAGCTAGTTAACTTTGTGCAATTGATATATTGATTGTGAATTTGGATTGTTAATTAATATAATGTTAGGATGTTTGTAAGTACGTAGTACTTTTGATTTGATAAATTCGTATATGCACTAGATTATAAAGATTTAATTAAGTGTTTTGAGACCATTTGGTGATTATATTAACGTAAAATGTATGTTATGAATCTAATAATTGTAGACATGTCAGGCTAATCATCTAATTATGAATCCCAATCGTTCATGGATGTACCGTCGCTAATGGCAGAATTCAGTCTAGTTTTGCGGAAGGGGTTGAATCCTTCATCACTTTTGCGCTTACACAGACTACTTGTTTGAGTGGGGGGAAGATGAAGTGCCCTTGCAATGCGAACAAATGTAGGAATAAGCAATTTTGCCTCTGAAACCAGAGTGGAGCACTTGAAACGTAAGGGGTTCGTGTCTGAGTATGAGGTATGGTGTTATCATGGTGAGACACGAGCACCGTTCATGGATTATGAGCATCTCTCAAAGCGTAAAAGGAAGCAGAAAAATGTGATCGGAAGTACACAGAATACGTCTGATGCTAATTATGATCATGAACGGATGGAGCAAATTGTGTATGATGTTGCGGGTCCAGAGTTCATGGACACCAGGGAGCCAGTAACCGAGGGGGATGTGGAGGAGCCTCCGAATCCTGCGGATCAGGTGTTTTTTGACTTGCTGGAATCAACAAAGAAGCCAATTTATCCGGGGTGTAGGCTCAGCGAGTTGTCTTTGTGGGCTCGGCTAATGAGTTGTAAGGCTAATGGCCAGCAATCTGAAGTGAGCTTCAATGAATGGGTACAAGTAATGTCGGATCTTTGTCCTGAAGAAAACCTAGTTCCCACCAACTTTTAGCAGGCGAAGAAAAAGATGCGGGGGATGGGGTTGCCCATGGAAACAATAGATTGTTGTGAGGATATGTGCATGATCTATTGGGGGAGGATAAAGATCTACTGAAGTGCAAGTTCTGTGGTAAGGTGTTGGTCCAGATAACGGCAAAGGCAAAAGACAGGAGGGGGGGGGGGGGGGGTGAATAGTCTTTTACAACTTTTGTCGATAAACACAATTTCTCAGATATATGTGAAGATATCTGATACTTAATTTCAGAGAGCGGAAGACTTTTCTGTGATAAGTGCACGTACTCAGCAAGATATGTGTAAATACTCAGCAAGGTAAATAAAGCAAGTAATAAATTGCAGAAAGTAAATAACACTGATCTTTATAGTGGTATCTGAAGGTGGCGTAATCCTTCAACTAATCCACTTCGGCCTTTCTCAGACCTAGAATCCACTAAGACAGATAATTGAGTTCACCTTACAAATATCTTCTCTCGATTCCTAAATACACTAGGTTCCCAACCAAGTGTTTTATTCTGCTTTCTCCAAGTACTTCAGACTTTAAACCTTTGAGCTATTCCTTAGTTTCCCAAACTAAGTACTTCCTATGCTCAGTAACCTTGGAGTTATTCCTTAGTTTCCCAAACTAAGTACTTCCTGTACTCCACGCCGTTTCAGGTTTTGGTTAAGGTAGTTTGTCAGGTTTGGTAGATTAATAACTTCTTCAGTTATGTAATACTACCTTCTTGAACAAGAGTCACTTAAAACACTTCACAATGTGTGGTGATATGTTCTTTACTGACCCAAGTCTATGATAAATGTTCTAGAGAATGAATCTCAGATACTTGATCTTTTGATTCAACTCCTTCATAGATAGCAATGCTTGTTAAGGATCAGGACACTTAGAACTTTCGTGCTACTTAGAATTCAAGAGCTTAGTCGCAACTATAAGCTGAAGAATAAGTAGGTTGAGGGCTTGTATGCTTGAAAGAATAAGTTCGTAGATGTAAGTTCAAGGTGTTCAGTGTGTGTCTTTCAAGCATTCTAAGTGTTGATATTTATAGTTGAAAATCATGCCGTTTGAATAGTATCCGTTAGGCTTAATGAAATTCAAACTATTGATATATGTAAATAGTACTGCAGAAGACGGTGTCTCTTTTCAGAGATTTCTTCTTTTGTTCAGATGTCTCTGTCTGCGCATTTATTGCATTGTACTATTTTTGTCCTGTAGTGCCAACGGAACTATGCACGCTTTCTGAAGCATTGCATGTCCCTTTCCAGAGACCTTCTCATCTCCAGATACCTGTTGAAACATTGTTTCCCAGAAACATAGTTTTATCCAAGGTATCTGAGTGTAGATATCTGTGGGCACTTTTCCTCGTTCAGAAACCTTGCGTTCTCAGATATCTTTTGCAAAACTGGTTCATTGAGAAACACTTGTTTGTTAAAGATATCTGGACATAGGTATCCGATAACCTTTGTCTTCAGCAATCTTGTGCAGTCTTCAAAACTTCATTTTAAAGTTGAACTTCTCCTGCTAGATGCCTTCTTCTTGGTCTTCTTCAAGGAAATAAAAAATTACATTGAGAGACCTAACATCCTATACAAGATTTGCTAGACTATCATACTTAGTGATTTTCCTCTTTTACAGTGTTCAGTGAACCAAGAGTACTAACCACCTTTCTGAGCTAAGATAAGTGATTAGGTTGCTGATCAAAATAACAGATATTCCTAACAAAAGGACCGGTACAAGCGTTATAAGGAGGGGGCTGGAAAGAAACGTCAGAAGAAAAATCTCCGACATAAGAAAATGTGGTATTTCCCTATAGCACCTCGTTTGAAGAGGTTGTACGCTTCAAGTGCTTGTGCCGATAAAATTCGGTGGCACAAGGAGCATATAATCCCGAAAGAGTGTAGAATGGAGCATCCATCAGACTCACCCGCATGGAAACAGTTCGACAAGACCTACCCGGAGTTTGCAGCTGAGCCTAGAAATGTATGATTAGGGCTTTGTACGGATGGTTTTAACCCGTTTGGAAAGGACCGGAAGTACTTTTGTTGGCCAGTCATACTGACACCGTACAACCTACCCCCCCCCCCCTGGTGAGTGCATGAAGGAACCATTCATGTTCTTGACTGTGTTGGTGCCCGGGCCAGATGATCCGTCACATAAGCTGGATGTGTTCTTGCAGCCCCTAATCAAGGAGCTGATTGAGTTGTGGGATAATGGTATCTCGGCATATGATGTGTCAACGAAGAAGAACTTTACCTTGAGAGCAGCACTATTGTGGATCGTGAATGATTTTCCTGCGTACTCCATGCTATTTGGAGGAAAACCGCGGGCTTTAATTCTTGTCCACATTGTATGGAAGACACTGATGCATTTAGACTGAAGGAGAGCAGAAAGGAATGTTGGTTTGACTATCATCGTAGGTTTCTACCAAAGGACCATACGTTCAGGAAGAACAAGACTCAATTCTTGAAAAACAAAGTAGTGAACAAAGGCGCCCCGAGAAAACTTACTGGTGCAGAAATACTTGCGGAGATAGATAGGCTGGGTCTTATGAAAGTGACTGAACCTGGGTCGGAAAAGCGTAACGAGAAAATTAGCAAAAATTGTGGATGGAAGAAGAGAAGCATCTTATGGGACTTGCCTTATTGGAGCAGTCTTCTTATACGTCACAACTTGAATTTCATGCACATTGAGAAGAACATGTTCGAGAACTTATTCAACACGATTTGCAACATTCCCGGAAAAACAAAGGATACCCCTAAATCTAATGCCGAGTTGGATACATGGTGTAAAAGGCCCGAGTTGACAAAGCAGAATGGTAAGGGATGGAGGTTAGTAAAGAGCCGAGTTGTGTAAAAGGCATGCTACACAATTGACACTGAATCTAGGAACAAACTATTTGATTGGGTGAGGGGATTGAAGTTCCCCGACAATTACAGATCACGTGATGGAGGTTAGTAAATATGTTGTTTATGACTTGGAATATGATACATAACAGATTTTTTGCTTTCATTTCAATCAACTAACTACTTGTTTGCACATATGTTTCTTTAGGCCAATAGAGGACATCCGAAGACTGCTCTATACCACTTCGAGAAGGCTAAGCTGAAGAATGGCATTTGGACTGACGTGAGGGCCGAGCGTATTGCGGTACGTTTCTTTCTTAAGGTTAACATTTGTATTTGTGTTTTATAAGTGATTCCTAAAATTGCATCACATTTCGTATGCACTTTACTATTGCAGAGTGAGGTGGAGAGGAGGATGGATGAGAGGATGATCGACGGTCATGAGCTGTCAATTGAAGAGAAAGACCAGATCTTCTTTGACGTCAACCCAGTGGACAGCAAGGGTCGAACATATGGATTGGGAAGTTTGGGCCCTCTATGAGTTTTAGTAGCTTCTCAGTGTTCCAGGGAGGATCACGATCGGATGTTTTCACACAGGACCAGGTTCATGAGATGATGACTCCTCTCCAAGAGGAAATAGAGCTGCGACCAAGGCAGCTTACCAGCAAGTGCTTGAGGAACAGGCTCGTATGGCTCAGCGGATGGACGCTTTGACCCAGATGATCAGCACTTCTTCCCAGTCCCACCCACCGCCTCCTCCCCATTCTTAGTTACATCAGACTTATGATGTTTATGCTACTTACTTTGACACTATCTCATCTTCTAGCTACTTGTGTTTGCATACTTTAGACATCGGTTTGGACATTCGCCGAATCTTTGATAACACAATTTATCTATGTTTGGATAATTAATGCAATTTAATTGTTTCGGGTATATTATGTATGATTATATTATGTGAAAAAACAGGTGAAATGTGAAACAGGAATTTAAAATACAAAAAAAAAAAGTAAATTTAGCGAAATCTGTCGCTAAATTCACGAATTAAGGGCGAATTATCCCTTGGAATTTAGCGACGGATTTCGCTAAATTTAGGGCGACCTAATGGTGGGATTTAGTGATGGATTAAAACCCGTCGCTAAATTCCGTCACTAATTGGCGACGGATTAGTAATCCGTCGCCAATTCGGACGGACTGGTCAACGAATTATTCCGTCGCCAGTCCGTCGTTATTTGGCGACGGAATACTTATTCGTCGGCAATAAATTTGTGACGCATTAAATTGGGATGGGGGCATGATCCGTCGCTACGGATTTAGCGATGGATCGGTCATGTTTTAGTGACAGATAGTTCCATTGCTAAAACAGGATTTTTGTAGTGAGAGGGAATTTGCTCTAGATGAGCTGGAGGATGCTGTTTATGCTCGAGTCTGGGCAAGGATCAGGCATTTAGGCTAGGACAAGCTCTTCGGAAAGCATCTGCCTTATGACCCGAAGCTGGTTCGGAAATTCTACATTAGCCTCTATGACTTGAATAAAGGGGTGATGACGATCCGGGGTGTCAGGATCCAGTTTTCAACTAGGAGTATCCAGGAATTCCTACAGTGCAGGGTGTTCCAAACAGGGGACGACAGGTACAGCCACTGGGGCGACAATTTTCACAACCGACAGTTTGAGAGGGCCTTAGCCGAGTTTGTACTTCTACCTGGTACCGATCCGGAGGACCACAGGACCAAAACCACCATAGCCACCCATGCACTTCCTCAAGCCAAAGGTTCGCCTCTGGCAACATCTGGTCCAGTACAATGTGACCCCCAACTCACATTTCAACACCCTGACCCCTCCCACAGCCCACCTTATCCGAGCTATCATGGACGGGCAGTTTTTTGATGCCCCAGATATCATTATGGCGGAGGCTCAGTCCCGGAAAGCTAAAGGCAGTCTACTCGGTTTTCCATGCCTTATTACCAGCATCTGCCAGTCCCTCAATAGTCCCAGTATCCAGGGCTCCGAGAAACCCAAAGGGGCCCTGAAATCCGCCAGCGCCAGAGTCATTCTCGGCCGCCACCCCATCCTGACCGAGTCGACGACACCGAAAGCAAAGCTTCCACCAGTTCTACTGATTTCCAAGGGTATTTTGAGCAGCTGACGGCACAGTTCCAGGAGTGGGTAGGACCAAAGTATGCCCGGATTGAGGATCAGTACTCCCGCATCGAGGAGCACTACCAGCGGCAGGAGGAGCGAGATCGAAGAGCTGAGGCTAGGGAGCAGTGAGAGATTGAGCGCTTGGAGAGGCAGGAGGCACTTTGGAAGGCACAACAGGATTTTTGGGACTTAGCGCTTCTGTGGTTGCCCTTCTGGATCCACTTGATCATCCTTGCTGAGACAACATTATGGTTGGTCACTCTATCCAGTCGTTTCTTACACTATTCATTGCTAGGGACTAGCACTTGTGTAGGTTTGGGGAGGTTTCGACTGTATCTGTTGTTTAAGTTGTCTCATTTTTAGTACTCTTTTCCATGTATTTGTACTCTATTTCGTACTCTGTTTTTATTTTTTATTTCTATGTATTCTGTTCGAGTGGTATGTTAGCCACTCGTTTTTGTTATGTGACTGTGGTGGTATGTTAGCCACCTTTCTCTGTTAGTTGTTTTTCTTTTCTTTTCTAGTTTAGTCCAGTTTAGGTGTTAATATTTTTCTTGTGGTGAGTCTGAGTCATTTACCAAGTCGAACGTCTATTGTGAATGGTAAATTCTCTTGCTGGTTACGTTTTGTTTGATCACCAGCTGGAAGTAGGATAGTGGACTTTAAATCTTGCAAAGTCGTTTCTCTTTTAAATAGTAAGTTTGTATAGCTCTGTAGTCCAAAAGCCTGTGAGGAGCCTGAGCCGAAGAAAATTATGCCGGCACCTGTAATTGTGTTTGATTCCTGGGTTATGCAAGTTTTTTACGAATTACTTGTGCCTTTTCATACTTATGTGTACTCGGTTTCGTTGGGAATGACGAACGTCATGCTTTACATTGTGGATTTTACTTCCCCCCATTTTGCTGAACTGGTTTGGGGAGAGGATTTTATTTTACGACTATTATGAGCAGTTACATTTGTGCTGAAAAGTCTGTTTACTGCTCCCCAAAGCTTATTGATATTGGAATCTTGGGGTGGATCTATGGTCTTCATTGATCACCATTAGTCATGTTAGGCGTGTTTCAAATACTACCTATATACCGGCGTGGTCCTAAAAAGCCATATGTCCGTGAGGGTTGATGGCGCGTATACCAAACTGACACACACAAAAGTGCAGACTATCGGTAAAATAGACACCTATCAAAAAATTGAGATTAAAAGAGCCCAATGTGGCCATGCACTGAATTCAGTGAAGTAAATTGAGATTTGAGGTTGTTTGGCAGGAATTAAAGGGAGCAGTTTCAGCTTTTTGATTTCCTCTGGAAAAATATAGTCGTGTTCCAAAGTCCTTTTCGACTCAATGAGACGAGTGCAAAAGCAGAAGATATTTTAGGCACCTTTGTGACGCAAGTCACCTTCCCAGTTTAGTTTTGAGCTTATACCCGGTTTGGATACTTCCAAGAGAGTGAGAGATACACTGCATTCACATGTGAGGGATTAGTGAGCTACACTTCAGTGCTATTTGTCTGGGAAACAATAGTGTTTGATTTTCTGTACACTGTTTTACCAAAAGTTAGTTTGATAACAAAATTTTTGTGTGGACTTATTATTTACAATGGTAGATTCGGTCACTTGGGACCTTGACTCTTTGTTTGTTTTCGTGGTTTTGAGTCTAGTTGTGTGTAGGATTGTTGTTTGTTTGCTCGAGGACGAGCAAAGGTTCGGTTTGGAGAGTTTGATGAGACTATGATTTAGAGTCTCATTTGGTCCTTTTTAGCGGTCTTTGTGAGTCTTTTTTTTTTTGCAAGAAGTTAAAAAATATATTGAAGCCCAAAAAGGAGTACAAATTAAGAGGGGCATACCCCAATAGAATATACAAGCAAATGACCACTACTCAACATCCCTCAAGGCCCAAATAATAGGACCTAAAACAAACTCAAATGGACTCAAATTTCCTCCTGAGCCAGGCCCACTTAGAAACTAATCCAACCATACTCAGCTAAACAGAAAAAAAAAAAATCGGAGAAACCAAAATACAATTACAGTATAACTCCAATTCTGTACAGGAAACAACCTCTGTTACTACAGGATAAGCTACGCACAGCTTAAACACCTCAACTCCAGAAACAATTGTGATTAAGGGCCTAAATCATCACAGTAATGGCTAGGAATTCCCTGAGTATTAGCTCAGTATGTGCATACTCCCTGGGCTTCAAAACCAATCCTCCATCTAATCAACACAGAAAACCAGAACCACCAAAATGCCAAGACAGCAACCTGAGCATCTCAAAGAGTACCAAGATCCAACCTGTAAAGAAAAACACTCACACACAAAACATTAAACCATTCCAGGCTCCAACAAACTCACATACAATTTAGCCGAGCCACAATATTCTTTACAAATCTATTATTAGGGACCTTCACTCCAACTGTTACCTGTACTAGTAAGTCCTGTACAACTTGCTTACACACACTTACCAAAGAAGGAGTCACATCCTGGAAACATTTATGGTTCCTTATTCTCCAAATTGAATAAAAAATGCAACCCAAAGCTGCAGCTCTAATCCTGTACACTATAGAGTTCTTCACAGAACTATTAGCAAACAAATCAATCCAATCATTCAAAGAATTACTCTGGAATCTAACCCCCACAGCCCCCATAATACATTTAGTTAAACCCTCAGTAAAAGAACAAGAGCAAAACAAATTATCATGAGACTCAGACCCAACATTGCACAGCACACACACATTAGCCTGAATATCAACAAGACCAAACTTAGACAACCTATCCAGAGTAGGCAATCTATGCAACACAATTAACCAATTTATAAAAGACACTCTATGTTGGTCCAGATAACGGCAAAGTAAAAGACTAGAGGGGGGTGAATAGTCTTTTAAAACTTTTGTCGATAACAAATATTTCTCAGATATCTGAATAGATATCTGATACTTAGAATCAGAGTGCGGAAGACTTAATAAAGATAAGTGCAGAAACAGTTAATAAGTGTGCGTGTGTTGCTGAAGTATAAATACAGAAACGTAAATGACACAGCAAGTATAGTGGTATCTGGAGGTGGCGTAATCCTCCAACTAATCCACTTCGGTCTATCAGAGACCTCGAATTCACTAGAACAGATAATTGAGTTCTCCTTACAATAATCCTATTCTAAGATTCTTAACAATTGGTTCCCAACCAAATGTTCCTCGAGTTGTTCGGCTTTCACAACCAAGTACTTCCTATACTCGAAACCTTTGAGTTATTCCTAGCTTCCTAAGCTAAGTACTTCCTATACTCAATAACCTGAGTTATTCCTTAGTTTCCCAAATCAAGTACTTCCTATACTCGGAACCTTGGAGTTATTCCCCATTTTTCAAACTAAGTACTTCGCATCCACGCCGATTATGGTGTTGGTTTTGGTTTGAGTTGTCGATGAGCGTCTTAATAACTTTTCGCTTAATCGATAGCTCGTGAACTAAGTTACTTAATACACTTTACAAACGTATGGTATCTTGTTCGATTTCTTGACCCAAGTCTTATGATATCTGCTCAAGAGAATGAATCTCAGATAGTTGATCTTTTGATTCAACTCCTTCACAGATAGCTTTGCTTGTTTAGGATCAAGACACTTAGAACTTCAGTGTTTACTCAAGATCAAAAGCTTTAGTCGCAACAGAAAGCTTTGATAATAAGTAAGTTGCTTTGAGAGAGTAAGATAATCAGATATCGTATGCAGTTCAAGGTCTTGTGTTCTGAGTTGTGTGTCTCTCAAGTCGCCTAAGTGTTGATATTTATAGATGAATTTGAGTGCCGTGAATAGTATCCTAGCTCAAATTCAAACTATCGATATCTCGTATAATCTTTAGACGTTTTGTCTTCTTCTCGGTTTTGCCGCTTTTTATTCAGACATCTCTGTCCGTGCATTAAATGCATTTGTACTATACTTTTTGTCCTTTAGTGTCAACGGAACTATGCTTTGTATCAGAGACTAGTGTTATCTGATTCTTTGCACGTCCTTATGTTCATTCTTCAGATACCACTTGTATTTATTGAAACAACTTGGTTTGCAATATATATTTCTCTTTCAGAAACGTAGTTAAAGCTCAAGGTATCTGAGAATAGATATCTGTGGACACTTTCCTTGTTTTCAGATGTGTATCTTATTTCTCAGATATCTCTTGTGACACAGTTTGTTTGAAACTGTTCGTGTCTACAAGATCTCTGGCTAATATATCTGAACAACAGATTCAGTAATCTTGTGCAATTTTCTTCAAGTCTTCAATTGTTGTTGAGCTTTCTGCTTGGATGTCTTCTTCTTGGTCTTCTCTTCATAAAAACAAAAATTACATTTTGAGACCTAACATCCTATACAAGATTAGCTAGACTATCATACTTAATGGGTTTCCTCTTTTACAATGTTCAAGTGAACCAAGAGTACTAATCACCTTTCTGAGACTAAGATAAGTCATCATGTTGCTGAACAAAATCTAAACAGATATTCTTAACAAAATATCTAACAAATTTCCCCCATTTTGATCAGTCAACGATGACTATCTACCCTATTATAAATCTGGATGAGGAAACTATCCACCACTTAATCATTTCTTAAGATCTTTCAAATCATATAATTAAGTGCAGAAAGTAGACATCAACCAAATCACAAGGTGTGATCTTTGCTGACAAGTTATCTTTTATAGAATACTATCTGAGAGTAAGTTCTTCAGATAAGTCGCAACTAAATATTACAGATAACTTTAATACATGATACAGTTAAGCTCAGTCAGCAAAAATACAAAAACTACATAGTAAATTAGGACAACAGGAGTAACCAAGCTCCAAGTAAACATCCTAATAGACTAGTCTTCAAGTCTTCAATCTTCAAGTCTTCAACAGTGTTTCTATGGATCAGTCTGCAAATTTCCTATCACCAAACCTTTTGATGTCATCAGAACAATAAAGAAGAGTTCTGACAAGCATCTCTGTTTCTCTGGCAAATCCACAGACCTCTTTATAGGTTTTGATAGGATTTTTCTTGGCAAAATGCTTTACCCATAGGTACTTTCCCCACTTCCAGGCATGCTCTATTCTGATATCTAAAATCTTGAAGTATTCGTAGATAATCTTCAGATATCTGCTGTCACCCTTGTATTGATCTTCTGTCAGATAGAACGACTCATAGGGTTCCACAGCAAGTCTTGGTCTTGTGCCTGTTCTTGTGATATTCAGAATTTTGTGCACATCATCTGGCTTTCCATATGGACAATCATCAGAGAGGTCCTTCTTCATGGCTTCAGTTCTCTTGACAACTTCAAAATCCAACCATGCTTTGATGTGATTGGTGTTGATCAAGGTAGGTTTATTCTTTCTCCATGCCATAAGTTGTTTAAGGATTGGTTCTGGAAATCTTGAATTTACCAATAGATTCTTAAGTTCCAGAATCCAATAGCCATTTTTCTGATTGATGCACCTGTAGACAGAGGAATCATTGTCATACTTCACATACTCAATTTTGGCTTCTTCTGGCCTGAGTAGAAGTTGACTTTGTCTTTGCTCGACTCTCGATCATTCCTTTTCTGTCTTGAATTCTCTTTGGGGTTGTTGCTTGAAGAACCACCACCCTGGATAGACTTGGTATTTCCAGAGGGTGTTTTAGCTGCTAGGGCTTTGTAGCTATGGGCTCAGTTAGGCTTTCAATTTTCCTTTTTCTGTGAAGAGGAGCTTCATCTTCATCAGTCTCTTCATCATCATCAAGATCAATTCTTGTGAGATCTTTGCAGCCTTCTTCATTGCCCTGGGACTTGATTTGACCTTCTTCTTCTTCTTCAGAAGATTCATCAATCCCTCTAACTTGTCTTCTCCTTGGAGCCTTGGTACTCCTTGGAGGTTTCTGTGCCATGGCCCTTGTTACCATTTTGGTTCCTTCAAGAGGTTTAAGAGCGGCTTGGCTTGAGGAGGGTTCATTGATTACGAGTGGTGGTGGAAGTTTTTCTTCTTCCTTTCCGAGCGCACTTCCAGATTTCTTCTTGATTTCATCTCCTTCTTCCCATTCCCCCTGACTTTGAGGTCCAGATTTGTACTTTCTTTCCCCCTTAGTCATTGTTGGCTGACTCAGTCTCATAAAGGAATCTGAGAGAGAGTCAAAATGCCCTTGTAAATAGTTGTAGGTAGTGACCAACTTCTGAAGTTCGGCTTTGAGCTCCTGATTTTGCTTGATAAGTCCATTGTCCTTATCAGTGAGCTCTGCCAATGGGCCTAGGATGGCATCTGCTTTTCCAGCAGTGTAACTTGCCTCTTGAAAAGCTTTTTCAGCTAAAGACACATCATCGTCCCTTATCATTCCCAGATCTTTCTGAGCAATGACCATGTTAGTAGTTCTCTGAGTGATGAGCTCAGTGAATTTTCTCATTTCAGAGGGGACTGAGGCAATTACTTCCTTATTCTGTGAAGACATCTCCTTATTCAGAGTAGCCAGTACTTGGTACCTGCTCATGTATTCATGGGAGTGGACGTTTGGCAGTTTGTTGAATATTGTGGGAGCAATCAACTTCCTTTTCAAGTGAGAAACCGCTAAATGTTCATGGCGGTGTTCTGCCAAAGTCTTGTCTTCTTCATCATCTGAGTGATTAGCCCAGTGATCTTCATCCTCTTAGACATTTTCATCGATCGTATCGAGTCCAGCAACCATCTCAGAGATTGGTTTCTTTCCTTTCTAGGAGGAGGATGGTAATTCTTTCGAAGATGATGCAGCCTTAGCATCATGCTTGACTTCAGATACTTCTTCAGTATCGAGTTCTTTGGTGATCTCTTGCACAGCATCCCGTAGCTCTTTAACCTCAGAGTAAGCAATCATTTCTTCTAAGTATAGATCTTGTAGTTGATCAATCTTATCTCTGGATTTAGCTATTTGTTCTTCCAGTTGAAGATGGAGCTGTTGTTCTTCTTCCAACAGTTGTCTGAGTTGAGCACTTCTGGTCTGAGTGTTTAATATTTTCTGATTGGTTTCTTCAGAAAGCTCAACTACTTGTTCAGTAGTAACTGCGTGTTGGTGAGAAGATGGATGAGTAGATTTCTGAGGTGATGAAGACGGAGATTTCTGTGAAGTCTTCTCAGTTTGCTTTTCAGCAGCTGAGGCATTGTTTCTCTGTGAAATTCCTCCGGTCCCTGGTGCAGGGGCATCATCATCATCCTTTTTGTCATTATCATCCTTTTGGTGATGGTCAGTGGGAGGTTCATCAAAGTAATTTTCATTCATTTCTTCCTCCTCATCATCTTCAGATAAGATTGATCACTTCGGAAAGTGATCTTCGCGCCATTAACTTCTTCTTGTTCGTAAGGTATGAATTGCGATTCATGTGATCGGCTTGAATGCCATCTCGTAATCTTGTCGACCATCCGCCTGCTCAAAGGCATGTATCAAACTATCGCCACTTCTCCGGAAAAGTCCTTATGTAGTAGAGTCGAATCAGTATGTACTGTAGGGAACATTGCTTGGACATATGTTTCGGTGTTAAGAGCTCGTGCTCGTCTGGTTGATCGATTCTCAATATTTCGGAGAGATCGAGCACCTTAACTCGCCATTTCTTGAAGCATTGAATATGCTTTGCAAGGTGTGAGCTTTGAAGAAGTGAAGTAGGTCCTTGTTTCTTCAATGGGAACTCGCTTGCATCTGTTGAGTCTGAAAGAAAGAGTTTTGAGTGAGTTTCAAAACTTTTGTAGATATCTGAGTAGAAGTGTAGTTTAGTTTCTGAGTTACCTGAGTAAGAACATCAGGCTCAGATACTTGTTCTACTGAGACGATTGGTGTCTCAGATATCTTGTTGTGAGGTGGAGACTTGGAAGTCTGGTCCTCATCAACCTTTCTTTCTTGAACCTGAGAAAAATACAATACTTAGGAAATAGTTTGAAAGAATCTATGCATAAATATGCTTTTAATGAATTCTGATTTGAGCTACTTACTTCCTCATCAGGAAGCTCAGATTCATTTTTCTCAGAAACTTGTGCAGTTTCTGGTGTTCTTTCGAGTGATGTTGCCTTAGGGGCTTCATCAATTTCCATTGATGCAGGGAAAGTCGCAACTTTATCCCCTTGCATTTCTACTACTGAAATAGCCTGTAAGTAGAAAGTATTGAATATTAGAAGAGATAAAAGATAACCCAGGATGAAGAATACTTGTCACTTGATTGTCATATACCTTCAAGTTTGAAGGCTCAGTGATGTGTTCTTCAGAAACCCTGTTGGTTTCTGGGTTTGTCTCTGGCATTTCTGCCTTATCTTCTTCCATCTCAGTTGGAGCCTGTTAGAAACATTTATCATGAATGAGCATACAAACATTTTTACTGAAAAGTTAGTTCTCTTTAAGAATCATTTACCTGTGGCACAGGCTCAGATTTCTCAAGAGTTGAGGTTGAAGGAACCTCTTTTTCAGTATCTGAGGTAAGCTTCTCAGCTTCCTCTTATTTCTGCATTTCTAACTCAGCCTGTAACAAAGAAATTCTTATAAGGTAACAAGATTTATAAGTATAAAATTTTTGACAAGGTAAGAGTTAAACCAGTCATTTACCCGAGCAGTTTCAGGCTGATTGGTCTCTGGAACTTGTGACCTTTCTATACATTGGTCGTCTTGTCCCAGTCCAGGTTCTTTGATTGAAGTTTCTGGTACTTCACACCTTTCCTGAGTATGCAACTCAGTTGCCTCCCCTGGTTGATCATTCTGAGTAGATGTCTCAGTTTGATCCCTCTCATTGAGTTGGGGAACCTGCTCAATTACAGGATTTTCTTCAGCATACTGTATTGCTGGTAATTCAAAATGGAGTTCATTTACCATTTCATCAACCACTTGTGGCTGTTGTGGTTGTTGTGGTTGTTGTGGTTGTCTGGACGCAGAAGATTGATCAGTAGAATGTTCTTCCAGATTTTTAGATGTGGCATTTCCATCAAGATTCCGCCAAAGACTAAAATACCACTCATCAGGGCTTTGTGAATTTGTTCAAGAGAGACATTCCCTGATGATGTGTTTGCACCAACAACCTTTACTATAGGTTCAGCAACCTGTGGTGTAGGTTCTTCTTCAGATACCTTATCACCAGTTACTTTTTCAGTAACCTTAGCCCTCTTTGTTCTTTCTAGGACTTGAGAGATGACTAGTTCATCATCTTCATCGTCAGAGCTCTCATCAGCATTGGGAACTGATTGGTCCATTACTCCTGCGGTTTCTGCAGATGGGGCTTGGTGCTTTTCACCACTCTTGGCAGCATTTATGAGTTCATCAGCAAGGCTTTCTGCATTAGTCGCAACATTTCTGAAAGCACTTTCTCTTGCTGAGTCTACTTGTTCAGTAGTTGATAACTCTTTTGCAGCATTGATGAGTTCATCTGCCATTATCAGTTCATCGGCAATGCCTGCAGATATCTGAGAATTGACAACCTCTTTGGGTGTGTCTTCTGATTTGCCAGCAGACTTCTTTCTTGAAGTTCTGGGCTTCTTGGTCGCAACCTTTTCTTCAGATATCTTTTCAGATTTTCGCATCTTAGGACCTTTCTGAGACCCAGTAACCTTTTTCATCAGATTTGTATACTCATACTTGTAGAGTAAGTTACTGTTGGCTATTTCAGCCGTCTCTCTGAGCTTAATGCCAAGCTTTTCCAGCAAGTAGCATATCTTCAAACCATAACCTACTGTGGCCTTTGGCTCAGCTAGTCCTTTGACAATCTTAGGCTCGAATCCTTGAATCTTCTTCACGAATTTCATGAAGGCGTACTTTCCCCAGTTAAAAGGGTTTTCCAAATTGTCTTGTTGATTCAGCAAGAATATCATGATCCATCGTTCTTGGCTTATCTGGTCAGCACCTCCTTGTAGACCATCAAAGCATCTGTGAAGAATGCAAGCCAGTACATCCCAGTGAACCAACAGATGTCTGGTTCGGATGTCAGCAAACTTGAACTCAGTGGGTGTATCTGATTTTTCAAGATCACAGACGTCACTGTAAAGTTCTTTAACACCTTCAAGGAGTTCATCATCCTTGGTGTTTATTTCAAAATCCTTTCCAAGATTTTGAACCTCAAACAACTTACAGAAAGTTGTTAAGTCCAGAAGGATTTCCTTTCCTTGGACTGAGGTTTTGATAGACACTATTTCAGTGCCTTCAGAAACACAGGAAATAATCCTGGAGTTGTTGTAAAATTCCAACACATCGAGTGATGAAATTCCACTTGGGCGAGCAGATAGAAAACCCTTGATTTGTGCGTTTTCAAGCATGTCAAGAATCAATTTTCTGTCAGTTTGGTTTTCTATTGCAGCAGTGAGGTATTCCTCAACCATGGCACCACCCCAAATCATTCTGTGACTTGAAGTCCAATGGTCAGGATTAAAAACTCCTACCAGTCGATTGTTAACAATAACCAACTCTGGTGCTTGCTTTTCAGCAGTACCAGTGGAGGATTGGGATTTCTGTGTCGAAGTGTTCTTGGAGGCCATCTCTTTATATAGTGTAGGGAATTGAAATTGGTGTTTGAAAGAGATGTGATTCAGTAATTCTTTGCAGAAAAACTTAATCTGATTTGCAGATATTGTAGAGGGTTTGCAGAGAATCAAGAGAGAATTTGCTATTTTTGTGCAAGATGAAATTTCGGATTAGGCAAAAGTGATTTCATTTGCCAAAATCCTATATATATAGTAGTTGAATCCCAACAGAAAAATACATACAAATTGATTTTGTGTATGCGATTCATGATTTGCAAACAAAGTGAGCAAAAGCTAGTTCGGCATTAAATGCTTAGTGGGCCATGTCCGAATTTCAACACCACTATTTACTTGTGAGTTAATTTCACCGCATGATCAATCTCTTAACTTCATCAAGGGTCACCATTGCTTCTTCAAAGAATGATCACAAGTGTAATTGTGCCCATTTAATGAGTTTTGGCGACTTGCTATCTGAATCACAATTAGTATGACCAAGGACACTGCTCAGATCTGAATCATCTTATACTTAGGATTTTTCCAAGTTTTTCATCAAGATAGAAATAATGCGAGTTTCAAGAGAGTAGTTGATCGCAGTTATACTATTCTCTTTTGTGTTCCCCGTTTATAGAATGATTCAAATATCTGAGTTCCCGTCTCAGAGATCTTAAGCTATCTTTTTGCTCTTTTATCCTTTTTGACTTCTGGATTCCCGTTCCAGATTTCTCTTTTCTCTTTTCTAGATACCCGTTCCAGATACTTCTTCTCTGGATGCCCGTTCCAGATTTCTCTTTTCTCTTTTCAGGATACCTTCCAGATACCTGAACTTTTTCAGTTCATTGGTAGTTCCATTAGTCCAAGACTATGTCTTAAGGCTAAGAATCTAGTTTCTTGTAGTGGCTTAGTGAAGATATCTGCAAGTTGGTCTTCAGTGCCAATCTTGAGTATCTCTATATTGCCTTTTTCAACATGGTCTCTGATGAAGTGATGTCTAACATCAATGTGCTTTGTTCTGGCATGAAATTTAGGATTCTGTGTAATCGCAATAGCACTTGTGTTGTCACAGAAAATGGGAGTTTTCTTCTCATCGAGTCCATAGTCTTTAAGTTGTTGTTGTATCCACAGAATTTGTGTTGCACAACAACCAAAGCAGAATATATTCAGCCTCCGTGGTAGAAGTTGCAATTGAGTTTTGCTTCTTGCTAAACCATGAGATAAGTCTAGTGCCCGTAAACCCACAAGTTCACGAGGTGCTTTTCCTATCAAGCAATGATCCAAAGATAATCGATTCGAGTACCCAGCTAAACTCAATCCACTTTCTTTAGGATACCACAATCCTACATCTACTGTATCCTTTACATACCTTAATATTTTCATAGCAATGTTGTAGTGTGTTTGCATTGGATTTGTCTGAAATCTAGCACATACTCCAACGGCATATTGAATATCAGGTCTACTTGCAGTGAGGTAAAGTAGTGAACCTATCAATTTCCTATACTTATGTTCTTCAACACTCTTGTCTGATTCAGTATAGGTCATTTTGGTTCCAATGCTCATAGGTATCTTAGCATGCTTTTCAGAAGGCTTAAGATTGAATTTTGTTAGCATATCTTTTGCATACTTTGTTTGACTAATGAATATTCCATCATTGAGTTGCTTGACTTGCAATCCTAGGAAATAATTCATTTCTCCCATCGTGCTCATCTCAAACTGCTTTTCATGAGATTTGCAAAGTCATTACAAAGTTGCTTGTCCTTAGATCCAAATATGATGTCATCAACATATACTTGAAATAAGAGTAGTTTCCCATCATGATTTAAGGTAAATAAAGTTTTATCAACTTCACCTTTCTTGAAACCACTTTCCAGAAGGTATTTGGCCAAAGTGTCATACCATGCTCTTGGAGCCTGTTTCAGTCCATACAGAGCTTTCTGTAGTTTATAGACCATTCTACTTTCTGAGGAAACTTCAAAGCCAGGTGGTTGCTCAACATAAACTTCTTCTGCAAGTTCACCGTTTAGGAATGCACTTTTGACATCCATCTGATAAACTTTGAAATCTTTATGAGCTGCAAAGGCTAGAAAGAGTCTTATTGCATCCAATCTGCAACCGTGCATATGACTCGTCAAAATCTAAGCCTTCATGCGAGTAAATCCTTGGCAACCAATCTTGCTTTGTTTCGGTTATTTCACCAGATTCATTCATCTTGTTTCGAAAACCCATTTAGTTCCAATCACGTATATTCCTTCTATAAATGGAACTAGTTTCGGACTTTGTTTCTCTTAAATTGATCCAACTCTTCTTGCATTGCGTAGATCCGGTCTTGGTCTCCTAATGCTTCTTCTATATTTTAGGTTCAATATTCGAGATGAAACATCCAAAGAGAGTTAGCATTTTCACTATTGCTCTCTAGTCCTAACACCACGATTAATCGTCCAATTATATCCTTTGTAGGATGATCTTTGATCCATTTCATCATAGGTTTAGTGCTAGTAGGATCAATATCCAGGTGATCTGAATGTGAATCACTAAGATTTTGATTTGATACTTTTTCAGTATCTGAGATATCTGACATATGGGAAATGTCATGGATATCTGACACTTTTCAAATGTTAGAGATATCCGAGACATGCATTTCAAAGATTCTTATTTTCAGATACCTCTTCATGATGAAGGTTCTCAGTAACCTGTTCCATTTCTGGAAAACTCATAGGAAATTCCTCATCATGTTTGTGAGTCATCTTGTTGTTACTAGGCTTTTCAAGCTTTTCTACGTCAGAATCATCCTCACTTTCCATAATGATGTTTTTCCTTTCTGAGGATTCTTCTTTAGGATCCCTCAGTAATAGTTCTTTGAACCTTTCTGAGATTTCATCAATAGGAGGTGTTTTCTTACTTACTTCATAGAATACAACATGAACTGAGTCTTCAATTTTCTTTGTTCTTTTGTTGTAAACTCTGTAATCTTTGCTGTTTGTGGAATAGCCAAGAAAAACACCTTCATCTGCCTTTGGTTGAAATGTTCTCAGATAATCTTTCCCGTTGTTTAGAACAAAACATCTACAACCAAATACTCTCATATGTTTGATATTAGGGGGTCTACCAACCAAGATTTCATAGGGGGTCCTGTCATGGTGTTTGTTTATCAAGCATCTGTTCTGAGTGTAGCAAGCTGTGTTTACAGCTTCAACCCAATAAATTTCACTTATCTCAGTGTCAGCTAGCATTGTCCTTGCAGCTTCTTTAAGGGTTCTGTTTTTCCTTTCTGCAACACCATTTTGTTGAGGTGTTCTTACAGAGGAAAGTTGGTGTTGTATACCTTTGCAGGTACAAAACTCCTTTATGTACTGGTTGACAAACTCAGTACCATGGTCTGTTCTGATTGCAGATACCTTGTCATTTTTCATGACTTCAACCTTTTTCAAAGAAGTTTGGTATCTCCACCACGGCATCGATTTGTGTTTCGTAAAGACAACCCAAGTGAATCTTGAGAAGTCATCTACAACAACCGGACCATACTTCTTTCCCGCATAACTAGTTACGATGATTCAAATAGATCCATGTGTAAAAGTTGCGTGGTCTAACACTAGAGTGTCGATTTTGGACTTGAAAGAGATCTTAGATTGTTTCCCCATCCGACAAAGTGTAATGATACCGTCCTTTCTCGAAAGATGTTCGAAGACCAACCACTAACTCTTTCTTGGCAAGTCTATTCAGAGTTTTGAAGTTCAAGTGACTCATTCTTTTGTGCCATAACCAAGGTTTTTTGTGACCAGATTGACTCACCATGAGACATTCTTGATTGGCGAGATGCCCAATCGGCAACATAAAGACTGCCTTTCTGCCGACCAACTAAGACTGTCTGCTTTGACTCATTGTCAATTAGTTTGCAGTGTTTAGCTTTGAATTTTATAGTAAAACCTTGTCTAAACCGCTCATGCTAAATAGATTATATTTCAAATCCTTAACATGTAATACGTCAGTGATTGTTAAAGTTCCCAATTTGACGTTGCTAAATCCCAGAGAGGGATTTAATTCTCGTCCAGCAAATCTGATATCTGGTCCTGTGTTGCAAGCTTTGTAATCGACCAGATTTGCTTTGTCTCCTGTCATGTGCTTTCCGCATCCACTATCAAATAGCCATTGTGCTTTAGTCCAGGAAGCATTCTGCAAACAACAGGAAACAGGAGATTAGGTTCTCATATCTTTGATGGAACCGTCAGAATCAAAAGTTCTTCCAGTAGGAATCCATTTTTGAATGAATTTCTTTGAAATATGCTTTGTCGACAGAACGTAAGGAGGAATTCTTTTGAATGAAAGTTATCATTAGTAAGAATTATTTTCTTCCTTAGTGTGTTCCTAGGTGCTCCATATGATGCTTTCAGATACACTGTCAGTTTCGAGTTTGCTTTTCAAAGAACTTAGCCTTCCTGCCGATTTCTTCTAGCCCTGGCATTCAGATTTTCAGTGGCTTGATTTAACTTCCACTTCTGATAATTGCTTTGAGCAATTCTAGCTTTCAGCCATCGTTCTTGCTCTTGCTTGTACTCATGAGCAAGTTGTTTTCCGATGTCTTTGTAGCCAATGCCGTTTCGAGCATTTGAAGCTATCTGAGATCTTTTCTCAGCAGCTTTGCTAGTCTCTAGTTGATCCAATTTCTTTCCAGAAAAAGTGACATAGGAGAATTTGCCAGCCTGCAATTCTACCTTTTTGAGAGACATAGCACTGTGGGTGTTTACACTTTTCAATGTTGTGTTTCTTTTCAGAGACGTACCCAACAGTTTTGTTTTTGACTTGTTTTTCCCACAAAGGTTTAGTCGCAACTGCCTTTCCTTTGTCAACAATCTTTGTCTTTTCGCCGATACTATAGATTGCATGGTAACCGTCTTGCTGAGTACTTACAAATGTTCTTTTCTCCTTACTCTTATTCAGAGTGATAGAACAATCTGTCTGTGTATTCAGCCCAAGTCCTTTCTTTTCTGAAGGATCTCTTAAGTAAGATTGTACTTCAGTAAGAGTGTCACTAGCTTTGGCATAAGATTGAAAAGATAGTTCTTTCTTTTTGAGTTCCTTGTTTTCAGAAAGAAGATTTTCATAATTCTTTCGTAACTCAGCCATTGCTTCTTCATGTGACTTTTCAGTCTCAGATATCTGAGCTTTGAGAAATGCATTTCAAAGATCCTTTCTCTTCGATTCTTTAACGAATTGAGAATTTTCCTTTTCAAGAGAATTCTTTTCTTCTTCAAGGTTTTCGGCTCTAGCTCGGATCATTAGAAATTCTCTTTCATAGATGTCAAGTTCTTTCCTGAGATTTTCTAGATTTTTTATTTCCTCTTCATCACTTTCATAAGTGTAGCAAGAAGTATGTGTTACCTCATCAGCCATAAGACAGTTTTCTATGTTGGAGATGTCTGGTCCGTCAATTTCAGCAACTCCACACATTTCATTCTTCTTGAGGCCGAAGTCGATTATATCATGAGTAACTCCACATAATTCTGGTGATGCTAGGGTTGAATCATCTGAATTGTCATCTTCAGAACTGTCTCAACGTCTAGAGCATCCAGCTGAATTTGGATTTTCTTTCTTTCTTCAGTTAACAAAGCTTTCTGGCTTCTTCTGAAGATTCTTCTATCTTTCTTGTCTTTGTCCTTAGTTTGTTGAGGCGTGACAATCCTTCTTGAAGTGGCGGGTTTCGATAATAGAAGCAGATATCGTTTCAATTTCGCTTCCTCGAGACATGATGCTTTCTCGAAATGGCTTGTTCAATGAGCTTTGCATATTTTTTGTACGGTGATAGTTTGAGCTAAATGCTTTTTCACTTCTCTTTGGCTTTTCTTCTCTCAATTTCTCGACAAATTTACTCATTTGCTTTGCGGCAAGAGCATCCTCAGTCCTCCTTGCTTTTCTTCTTTTGAAGTTCCTTGAGTAACTAGAGCAACATTCGCAACTTTTCATTGTTTGTTCTCTCGAGTTGTCTCATAGTCAACAGAGTAAGATGAGAGAAAAGTTCCCGGAGTGATATTTGGCATACCTTGGTTAAAATAAAAGAATTTAGTATGCTCCCAGTTGTGGTTAACACTTCTGACAATAGTCTTAATCTTCTCTGACTGAGAGTATCTATTGCTTTCCCCAAGTGCTGCCATATCACTCATAAGAGTGGTAAACCTGAAATCAAGTTCTTCCAGAGTTTCAGTGGGACCTTGTTTGAAATTTTGAAATTTCAACTTTAGAACTTCGAACTTGTTTTCCTTGGTTTTCTCAGTTCCGGCACATATTTCTTCAATCAGTTGCCAGGCAACTTTCGCCGTTTTAGCACCCCACAGTTTACACTGTATGTGCTCTGGTGTCGATCTGATGATGATGTTACGAGCTTGACCATCCAGACGATTCCTCTTGGCATCTTCTGATGTCCAGAGTTCTCTGGGCTTTGGTTCGTGAATAACTTGACCAGTAGATCTTCCACTAGTTGACGCATCTGTTTATGAAGATCCTTCACTTTGATCTCTGTCTCTTCCACTCGAAACCTCCATGACTTGCTTAAGTTGTTGAATGACTATTGGGCCATTCTTTATTACTTCGATCATTTCGTCACTTATGGCTTCAAGGTGGAGCATCATGTTACTTTTCCATTTCTCGTAGTTCTCTGGTTTGAGAACAGGTGCATCACTCAGAGACATACCTGCACACTTAACACACAAATTAAATAGTCCTCAAAAGTGGACAAAGTTCCTTCACCTATCTGGGGATCTAGGTTCAGTGCAGAAGGCTGGTGAACCTCCTGCTCTGATACCACTTGTTGGTCCAGATAACGGCAAAGTAAAAGACTAGAGGGGGGGGGGGTGAATAGTCTTTTAAAACTTTTGTCGATAACAAATATTTCTCAGATATCTGAATAGATATCTGATACTTAGAATCAGAGTGCGGAAGACTTAATAAAGATAAGTGCAGAAACAGTTAATAAGTGTGTGTGTGTTGCTGAAGTATAAATACAGAAACGTAAATGACACAGCAAGTATAGTGGTATCTGGAGGTGGCGTAATCCTCCAACTAATCCACTTCGGTCTATCAGAGACCTAGAATTCACTAGAACAGATAATTGAGATTTCCTTACAATAATCCTATTCTAAGATTCTTAACAATTGGTTCCCAACCAAATGTTCCCCCTGAGTTGTTCCCCGGCTTTCACAGCCAAGTACTTCCTATACTCAGAAACCTTTGAGTTATTCCCTAGCTTCCCAAGCTAAGTACTTCCTATACTCAATAACCTTGGAGTTATTCCTTAGTTTCCCAAATCAAGTACTTCCTATACTCCGGTAACCTTGGAGTTATTCCCTGATTTTTCAAACTAAGTACTTCCTGTACTCCACGCCAGTTATGGTGTTGGTTTTGGTTTGAGTTGTCAGATGAGCGTCTTAATAACTTTTCAGTTAATCAGATAGCTCTGTGAACTAAGTTACTTAATACACTTTACAGCGTATGGTATCTTGTTCGATTTTACTGACCCAAGTCTTATGATATCTATTCAAGAGAATGAATCTCAGATAGTTGATCTTTTGATTCAACTCCTTCACAGATAGCTTTGCTTGTTTAGGATCAGGACACTTAGAACTTCAGTGTTTACTCAAGATCAAAAGCTTTAGTCGCAACAGAAAGCTTTGATAATAAGTAAGTTGCTTTGAGAGAGTAAGATAATCAGATATCGTATGCAGTTCAAGGTCTTGTGTTCTGAGTTGTGTGTCTCTCAAGCTGTCTAAGTGTTGATATTTATAGATGAATTTGAGTGCCGTTTGAATAGTATCCGTTAGGCTCAAATTCAAACTATCGATATCTGTGTATAGTACTGTAGCAGGTTTTGTCTTCTTCTCAGAAGCTGCCGTTGCTTTTATTCAGACATCTCTGTCCGTGCATTAAATGCATTTGTACTATACTTTTTGTCCTATAGTGTCAACGGAACTATGCTTTGTATCAGAGACGAGTGTTATCTGATTCTTTGCACATCCTTATCTTCATTCTTCAGATACCACTTGTATTTATTGAAACAACTTTGTTTGCAATATATATTTCTCTTTCAGAAACGTGGTTAAAGTTCAAGGTATCTGAGAATAGATATCTGTGGACACTTTCCTTGTTTTCAGATGTGTATCTTATTTCTCAGATATCTCTTGTGACACAGTTTGTTTGAAACTGTTCGTGTCTACAAGATCTCTGGCTAAGATATCTGAACAACAGATTCAGTAATCTTGTGCAGTTTTCTTCAAGTCTTCAATTGTTGTTGAGCTTTCTGCTTGGATGTCTTCTTCTTGGTCTTCTCTTCATAAAAATAAAAATTACATTTTGAGACCTAAGATCCTATACAAGATTAGCTAGACTATCATACTTAGTGGGTTTCCTCTTTTACAATGTTCAAGTGAACCAAGAGTACTAATCACCTTTCTGAGACTAAGATAAGTCATCATGTTGCCGAACAAAATCTAAACAGATATTCTTAACAAAATATCTAACACTCTAGGGGTATTTAAAGCATTCCACGCCTTTTTATGCCAAAGGACAAACAGGAAAGCAGGAACAAGAGAAGCATAAAGAGTATTAACCATAGTCTTAGCCACAATACCTGAACCAACCCATCTAAAACCAGAAAATTTGGTTAATAACAGATCTCTCATCTGCAATAAGGCTTTCCACCATGGAGAATCATTCTTCTTACAGGACACAGTGAGCATAGACTCAGACTGCAACTTAAAAGCATACACCCATCTAGTCCAAACAATTTCTTTCCTGGGAGTACTGGCCAACCTTACCACCAGCATGCACATCATGCACTTATTCCAGCCCAGAACCTCCTTTATCTACAGTCCTCCACACTCATAATCCTGGAAAACTTGTTTCCAAGCCACCATAGCTTTCCTCCCCTCAGTAGACCCAGACCAAAGATAGTTCCTGCAAATCTTCTCAACTTTCTTCCCAATTGCAATAGGAATAAGTAAAATGCAGCTCCAAAACTTTGGACACTCAGTAAAACTAACTTTACTAACTGAATCCTACCAGCATAGCTTCTCATCTTAGCACACCACCCTTGTACCTTGCCAGTCATCTTCTGCACCAAGCTGTCATACTCATGAATTCTCAGCTTCCTAGGGCTTAAAGGTATGCCCAGGTATCTTACAGGAAATACACCTTCAGCACACTCCCAAATGGATAGTCAATCAAGCTTAACCCTATCTTTTACCACAGCCAGAAACATAGAGCTTTTCCTTTGATTTAGCTGCAACCCTGAAACAAATGAAAACTCATTCATAACCATCTTTAGAGCTTCTAAAGACACAGCATCACCCCTGCTGAATAGCAACAAGTCATCTGCAAAAATCAAGTGAGTGAGCTCAATTCTCTTACATTTAGGATGAAACCTATAAGCAGAAGGATTAAGCACAATTCTAGACTTCAACAACCTAGACAAGTACTCCATACACAACACAAACAAGTAAAGAGACATAGGGTCTCCTTGTCTCAGACCTTGTTTACCAATAAGATGACCCTCAAGCACACCATTGACACTAAAAGAAAAACTGGCTGTTCTAACACAAGTCATAATCAGATGCACAAACCAATTATCAAAGCCCAAACCAAGTAACACGCTATTCAAAAAGGACCAATTAATGGAATCATAAGCCTTATGGATATCTATATTCAAAAAACCCCTAGGAGACACATTTTTCCTACCATAACCTCTAACCAATTCCTGAGCCACAAACACATTCTGACACAAATCTCTGCCAGTCACAAAAGCATTTTGGCAAGTATTAACTAAACCAGGCAGTAAAACCCTAATCTTATTGGCCAACACCTTAGTAAGAAGTTTATAGATCACATTACAACAAGAAATGGGCCTAAAATCAGCCAACTTAGAAGCATTGGTACATTTAGGCAATAAACAGACAGAAGTAGCATTTATTTGGGTTAGAATTCTCCCTGAAACTTAAAATTCTCTCACAGCATCACACACCGGCTTCCCAGTTATATTCCAACTTTTTTTGAAGAAGCATGCATTCATGCCATTAGCACCTGAGCTCTTAATGTCAGATATAGAGAACATAACATCCCTTATCTCTTTATCTGTAAAACTAGCTTGCAGCATCAAATTATCCTCCATAGTGACCAAATGACCATTTGCAAACACAGACATATCAACCTCCTGGACCTGTCTTTCAGTGCCAAACAAGGAGGTATAGAACTCCAAAATATGATCCACAATCTCCCTTCTGGTATTAAGAATCCTACCATCAGTGTGCACAAGCAAATGAATACAATTTTGTTTCCTCCTCAACTTCATACTATCAAAGAACAATCTACTACACTTATCCCCATCCTCAATCTAGTCAATCTTAGCCTGCTGCTTAAGCTGATGTAACCACATATCATGAAGATCCCCATGCTCAGCAGTAATAACCTTCAAATTATCCACCAAATGTCTCCTATCAGGGCTGTGTAACAATTGTGCCTGCAAATCTTTCATTTCATCAAGCTTTGCTTCAACCCTTCTCTCCAAGTTCTGGAACTTCCTTACATTAAGCTTCTTAAGTTCCACTTTCAGAAGTTTCAATTTAGCCACCACCTGATACATCAAACACCCTTGTGTATAAGAATTCCACACCGGAGCCACCATTGGCAAAAACTCACTACCAACAGCCCAAACATTTTTGAATCTAAAAGGAATACCCCTCTACACATTCTCCTTAAACACTCTAGTAACACTACAGGAATGATCAGAAACCCCAGGAGAAAGAAACTGCACAGTAGTATCATGAAGCATGTTCAACCAACATTGATTCACCAAAACTCTATCTAAATTACAATAGACATGAGAATTAGACCAAGTGACACGGGCCCCACATATCTATGATCCAAGAGCTTACACTCATCCAAAGCATCAGCCAACTCAGATCCCACCACACTACTAGAACCATCCTCATTCCATTTCTCAGAAGAAACCTTCACCACATTAAGATCCCCATCAACACACCAAGGAACCATAACTACTCAACCCTGCAAGTTTACTCCACAACACCACTCTCTGCTCAGGAAGATTGAGAGCATAGACAATAGTAATCAAACACCTCCACTGCAAATCCTTTGACACAATCTCATATTGCATAAACTGCTCATGCTTTTCAAGAATAGTAACATTCACCCTATCACTGCCCAAACTAGTAAAATCCTACAATTCTTACTAAAACTAATATTACTATCAACAGTCCACCAACTACTCAAATGCTTATTCAATTTCTCATAGTTCACTTGTTTCAATCTAGTCTCTAAAAAAAATCACCAAAACAACAATTATTTTTATTAAGAACCTCTAACAAAGCTTTTTGCTTAAGGGGATGATTCAACCCCCTTAAGTTCCATACACACATGTTAAAACACTTATCCATGTGGACCAGGACTCTTCCTAGTTAAAGATCTAAGATTCCTCTGGCCAGTACCTTCAGCCACTCTTCCATGACCTCCATGCCTATTCTTCCCAGAGGTTGTTTTCCTATTCTGCACCACTTCCCAAGCATCCACATTAAGCTGATCATCAGTAGAGAGTCCATTTTCCACCTTATCCTCAACCTCATCCACTCTAACATCCTCCTCCTGAACTGCGAGTAGGTTAAATGAATTCACCTGAGACACACCAGACCCCTGAACAAGTGTCCCTCTATCAAGAACACAAACTCCATCCCGTAACCAAAGACTAGTAGAACAACCAGATCACCGACTTGGAATATAAGAACACCCTCTCCATCTGTTGCCTACCATTCTCCTCACCAAATTCGCCCATTATCCTTAGCAGATGAAGAACTACCCTTAACCATCAAGTCGACCCGGCTCCACGAACCATACCCATTTACCCAAGCGGTCTGGTGAACAACCTTACAAAGGTTTAATACTATGCCCAAACGCGAGCACTTATAACACTGCGGTGGCCTAGTCTCATATACCACCTTCTGACTAAATACCTTCCCCTCAGCATCACGCAACTCAAATTTATCAATTATCTTCTCTCCAGACATTAGTTCCACCAGAATACGAGCATACACTATACGTTCCATAGATGATGTAAGCTTATCAATGTAGCAAGGCTTCCCAATCAGACTCGAATCTTCCCCAACATACCAGGACTCCAAAATTGCAAATCTAATCCAGGAAGCTTCACCCACACAGGATAATCAATCAGTGCACCAGGATCCATCGAAATACCAGGAGACCACTGCTTCAACACCAAAGGATACATCCCTTTCACCATCCATGGTCCACCACCATACACCCCTAACTGCTCCTCTTCCGAATCAAACCGAAAAACAAAAACTCCACTATCAGCTACATGAATCTTAGGATGCAAATTCCAGCGACTCGCCACAAAACGCTTCATAGCATCCACCGGAATTTTAGCACCAATAACTGTCCCAATCAGAGTGAACTTCCAGTAATCAGTCGCCTCACTCACATCCTCAACCGTGAACTCCAGAACCTCACGATTAATCGGTTCAGTATATTGAATTGCCACCCCATTCTCAGCCCTACGGTTACCAGAGAACAAATCATTCCACCTACGTGTATCCTTCTGTCGAAATCGACCAACATCCTCACCACGACGCCAATTTCGCCGATCATCAGCATCAAACCTAACATTTTTCTTATCCGGATCCTCCACAAACACATCGTCCTCCATATCCCCTTGATCCACAAAATCCTCAACCAGAACGTCATCAAACTCCTCCTCTCTCGGATCACCAATCTGTCCTACTGATTTCTCCGTGGGATTCACATTCGATTGCCTCATCGACATGGTTAATGATGAAGGAAAACAGCTAGAGAAAGACGTAATACAGTAACACACACTAAACGTGAAAATCGCCCCTAGTAGAGTTTACTAGGGGGTCTTTGTGAGTCTTTGTTCTTAGTTTTTTTTGTGTTTTTTTGTTCATTTTTACGCTTTGGTGTTTTGTTCCCTTTTTGCAGGAATCATTCATTTTGAGCAAAAAAGAGGAAGAGCCAATCAGCCAGGCTCGCCGCGGTGAGGGATTTTGCCCGCTGCAGTGAGATTTTGTGAAGCTGGTACTGGAATTGCTGAAGTGGCTCGCTGCGGCGAGGGAATTGGTCCGCCGCGGCGAGATTTTACGAAAGGAAGATTAATTCGACAACAGAAGGCTCGCCGCGGCGAGCTATTTCTTCCGCCGCGGCGAGAGGCGCATATCACATTATCTATTTTCCTTATTAGCTTAGAATTGGGATTCTTCTCATACTTTTCTTTAACCTAGTTCTTAGAAAAAAGCTCCATATTCATACTTGGACATTGAAACATTATTGGAGCTTGGTTTTCATCATTGTTGAAGGATTGATATCGAACTACTGGTAATATTTGACAATTCTCCATCATTTATCTCTTCGATTCGTGTTGTTATTGTTTATCGATTTGTATGAGCTTGCGTGCGATTATCAATATGTCTATGTTTATCAATGCAATATTACGAAATATTTGATCTTTGCTTCTACGATGAGTGACTAAACCACTCCGAACACGGTAGCTATGTGACGGTTTTGTGTATTCGCTTCTAGGGTTATGATTCGTTCATATAGGTTCGTCTAGTTCAAAATCTTCGTAAAAACTATAAATCCGATTCGGTAGTTCAAGATTTTCTAAATCGTTTTCTGTTAAGAATCGTGGATTGACGACCCACGATTACTCTACTTCAAAATATTCAAATGAGGATTGGTTGAGGTTGGATTGATCGATTTATGTACACCGACCGCGTGACAAATATTTATGATTGCCCTAGAACGAATTAGCGTTACTTGATCATTACTACTGTGTTCATCTTCTCTCATTGTCATCAACCGTATATTTATTTTATCTATTTTCTAGTTATTAGAAGTATTCAAACAAACCAATCAAATTGTTTTCACAAGTGACTATTTGCGCTCAACTGTTTGGTACCTTAATTGATTACTTAGCGAACGATTCCGTGGTTAGCATAGTCTTTTTTACAACAACTGCTTTCTGCTTGTTTTCTAAGTAGTAATTTTAGCACATCAGACGACCAGCGGTTTTGGGGTTTCACTTCCCCGAGGACTAGTTCTCTCTCAGGAGAGTTGCTTTGTGAGCGGTGTAGAATTATGAGATCCCTGAGGTCTTATTTATACTGAAAATTTCGTGCTCTGGCCGCCATTGATCATTAAGGAAGGTTGAGGCAGGCGGGCCTTAGCCTGACAGGACAGGAAACAGACCCAAAAACAAACCGCCATTGAATTGTGGTAGACTGGTGACTGCAGAGAGCCCTTTTGCGGTCCCCTGGTGGCCGCCAAGCTCGATTCCTGCAGCTTCGAATCTGTTTTCTTCATTCTTCAATTTCGGCCATCGTAACTTCGTTTTCTTGAAAATTGGTCTTCTACAATGTTGTTGAATGTTCAATTATCTTCGCATTGGGTGGTCTTATGACATGTTTTGACTCCTCGAACTCCGTGCAATGGCCAATCCGGCGTATTCACATAACTTTCTAGATTTTGCACAATTGTGCCCTTTTCGCGCCTGAAATCGTGCAATTCCTCAAAAACGCGATCGTGACCTACAAAATACACACGAAGTTGGTAATTGACCATAAAACGATACAAAGCGGCAAAAAAATGAGGGTCTAAAAGCATGCTATATCGCACATTTCATTGTCACATCAGGTTACACTTGTAACCGCTGGTTGTAGTGAGTGATGCTTACTTGTTATATGCTTGTTGTGGAGTCGTAGTGGTCTGAGTTGAAACTAACTAAGTCAGTTGATATGAAACCCTTGAGACTAGCTGCTTATCTTTGTCAGAATTTATGTTCTTTACTCATTTCATAGTCACTTCTTATTTATCGTTATTACCATGCTCAAGGATGAGCAACAAACTGGTTTGGGGCTTTGACGTGACAATGAAATGTGCGATTTGCATGGTTTTAGACCCTCGTTTTTTGGCCAAGATTCAATTTTTGCATCATATTATGGCCAATTAGCAACTTCTTGCATATTTTGTAGGTCATGATCGCATTTTTAGGATTTGCCCAATTTCCGGTGCCAAAACGTCATATTTAGCCGAAATCGAGGAAAATAAGGAAATAAGCTGACTTGGCCATTGCACGGAGTTCGAGGTGTCAAAACATGTCATTTGAAAAACCAATGCCAAGATAATTGAAGATGCTACAACATTGTAGAATGCCACTTTTCGAGGAAACGAAGTTACGAAGTCCGAAATTGAAGAACGAAGAAAATAGACAGAAAGCTGAGGATATCGAAGGACTGCGGTCGACAGTCGACCGCAGTGAAGGAACATTATGGAAATTAGGCCTTTTCTTCGCCTGTCGGGCTAGAGCGCGCCTTTCTGACCTTCCTTATTGATGAATGGCGGCCAGGGCACGAAAATTTCAGTATAAATAAGACCCGTGGGGTCTCATAATCATTCATCACTCCCAAATCAGCTCTCCTGAGAGAGTACCAGTCCTCGGGGAAGTGAAACCCCAAAACCGCTGGCTGTCAGGCACCCAGAATGAGGAAACCCTAGAAGCAGCAAGAAGACATCAAAGGCTATTCTTCTTCTTCTTCTTCTTCTTCTTCTTCTTCTTCTTCTTCTTCTTCTTCTTCTTCTTCTTCTTCTTCTTCTTTTCGATTTTTTTCTGTAGTAGATTACTATGAGTAGCTACCTTTCTCTTGTAAAGCCGAACCGCTGAAACTCTGATGTGCTACTTCTTTATCTGTCGTGTTATATTAATGGAATAGTTCTTAGACGTAAATCGTGATTATAAAACACTATACATCCTTTGTGGTGTGATATTCTGCTGAGTGACACAATAGATTCATTGAACTGAGTAGGGGTACTAGTATCGACTGCGTCTTGGTATTTAGTATTATGCCCTGCAATCGTTCGAGGCAATCGCGTAGGATATTTACAAGGAAGTTGGGAGTAGAATTGTACGAGGGAGGTCGGGGGTCCTTTACACCTTCACCACCATCGATTTTCATCAATAGAATTTTAAGTGGGATTCGATCATCTGCTTTCAATCTGTGTACTTACAATCTGTCCGCTTTCTGCACGCAAAATCAAAACGTTACTTTCTTCATCTTCTTCTTTTTGATTTTTATCTATAGTAGATTACAATGAGTAACTAACTTTCTCTTGTAAAGGCGAACAGCTAAAACTCTGATCTGCTACTTCTTTATATGTCGTTTTATATTAATGGAATAGTTCTTAGATGTAAATCGTGATTATACAATTCTGTACGTCCTTTGTGGTGTGATATTCTGCTGAGTGACACAATAGCTTCATTGAACTGAGTAGGGGTACTAGTATCTACTGAGTCTTGGTATTTAGTATTATGCCCTGCTGTCGTTAGAGGTAATCGCGTAGGATATTTACTAGGAAGTTGGGAGTAGCATTGTACGAGGGAGATCGGGGGTCCTTTACACCTTCACCACCATCGATTTTCATCAATAGAATCACGGTTTTAATTGGGATTCGATCATCTGCTTTCAATTTGTTTACTTACAATCTGTCCGCTTTCTGCACGCAAAATCAAAACGTTGCTTTCTTCTTCTTCGTCTTCTTTTTGATTTTTATCTATTGTAGATTACTATGAGTAGCTAACTTTCTCTTGTAAAGGCGAACCGCTGAAACTCTGATCTGCTACTTCTTTATATGTCGTGTTATATTAATGGAATAGTTCTTAGATGTAAATTGTGATTATACAACTCTGTACATCCTTTGTGGTGTGATATTCTGCTGACTGACACAATAGCTTCATTGAACTGAGTAGGGCACTAGTATCTACTGAGGCTTGGTATTTAGTATTATACCCTGCTGTCGTTAGAGGTAATCGCGTAGGATATTTACTAGGAAGTTGGGAGTAGCATTGTACGAGAGAGATCGGGGGTCCTTTACACCTTCACCACCATCGATTTTCATCAATAGAATCATGGTATTTATTGGGATTCGATCATCTTCTTTCAATCTGTTTACTTACAATATGTCCGCTTTCTGCACGCAAAATCAAAACGTTACTTGTTTGTTCCTATGCAAAGTGTCCGTGGAGAACGACATCCTGAGTTAACTTACCGCTATTACTGTGTGTTTGTGAACTTACGACAATAATATAAATTTAATCTTTGATTACAATTGAGGATTACATGTACTACAACGCATTCAAATTCTCAATTACACATCACAAAGAAAGTGTATGTTTATTCTACCTAGCTTGTCACACACATTGATTTGGACAGCTTGATTGCATTGAATAGATAGGTATGGCAAACAAATTATTCAATCATAGTAAATATACCTACAAGGGATAAAAATATATATTTTTTATCCACTCATCTTTGCCATAATGCGATCAAAAAGTCATAAACCCACTTATCCACACTTCCAAGTATCAGGAATACACCAAGAATTTCCCAACGTTCAATGTTTGTCCGAACCAAGGGTGTCACTTATTGATCACTTCATATTTGCACCTCCAGATTTGGAGAAAAGTATGTTTTATTTCGCCAGGTTCTGCTTTAATCTTGAGGCCTTCCGAAATTCATCAAAGACTTTTTTTAATAGTACCTGCTGTAGTAATATTATTCCCCATTAGTACAAGATCTCTTGCTAAAAATAGATGACACAACACAGGACCAGCCCTACATGGCACAAGAGAATTCCACCTTCCGTGATCCAGTATTTCATTAATCTTGTTGATACGGAACAATGTCCAATCCGTTTAAGACGTTCTAAAGACTAATCCTAACACGAATTAGTCTATACTCGCTATGAGGCTCGACCAAGTCGTCCGATACAATTGGTCCGACCCTCATTCACAAGAGCATCCGGCATTTGGTTCAAAGTAGGAATAGGTCCGGACGTTAATCTGACCTACCTCACCACTTGTACCACTCTCACAGTGCAAGTATTAACATAGAAAGACTAGCTTCGGATCGCAAGACTTATGGGTCGGGCGTCTCACTACCAGAAGACCAAGTGTACTAAGGAGAAGTACACAGCTTAGTCTGATTCGGAACGAAAGTACATCGAGAGGTCCAATCACGACGTTATAATACAAATTATGCCCTCACACGACCAATTAAGCTAATGGGTTAACCCTAACTAAGGGGCTTTGAGTCCAATAAGGCAGTGGTGGCACATTGCGAAGCCTACACTTGTCACAATCTTGTGAGTCCCTCCATTTGAAGATACATACCTATAAATATGTCACATATTCCCATGCTACAGTAAGTCACTATTCCCCATAATCACAGTTTTACAGAGTAGACCCTCAATCTCTCTCAGGTAAATTTTTTATCCACTTTGACCCTAAGCAAACCAGAACTACCTTTCTAATCCCCCCCCCCCCCCCAACGAGTCCTTGTGCATGTCCTTAGCGTGATCCGACCACCTAAGGGTTCACCAGGCGGACTTGGGCAAATCATAGGGTCAAGAGGATGACTTGGTAATCACTTAGTAGGTGTTGCGGATTCACTCCCCAACAAATCAGATAGGAGAGCCTCTCAACACAAAAAAAAAAAAAAAAAAAAAATGGAACAAAGGAGATGATAATGGATTGACTTATCTAAGCCACAAGAATGTTCAAAAGTATCTAGTGCTTCTTACCATGTCCGCTCCACTATAAAAATAAAATAAAATTAAAACAAAAAATGTGCGTTCTTACACTAAAAAACATTGTTAGAAGCTTATATTAAAATAATTGTTACTTAATTTCTTAAACACATGAACCTACCATCAACATTAAATTCTGCGACATAATATTTACAATCACTAGGAAGATCAAGTGATATTCTTTTTTGCATAATGACATCGTTATTATATATAGTAGAATAGTTCATTTATTCTAATGATGATAGTCGTGGATCACAACCCCTTCGGAAATCAACATCAACTTTTAAAAGTCGTAATTTTCTTGTATTGACAAAAAACAAAAAGATGATATAATAGATTTACGTGACGTTAATATGTACGCCAATAATATGACTTTGATTTAAATTTTAGAACATTACATGTTCGCTATTATAGAGTACATGAATTACTTATTTTCTTTGTAACGACATGTAATAAATACTTAAATGCTTGGTGAACTATTATAGTCTCCTGCTGAAGGGTCTTTCTGATGTGGCACATCACCACTTGGATAGTCTTCACCTGGCTCAGTAGGCGTGTGAGAGCTTACACCACAATCCTTCGTGCATTTACACCTCCGCGTCAAATGAGAGCATTTCCCATGTTTAAACCCTTCTTCTTTACAAATCAAATTGCAATTGTAGTGATTAGAACCAAGACATAGACCCGTGAACCTTTCACTCCGTGTTTCGCAAATTGATGATATAGCTGGCCGAATCATCATAACATCTACATTTTATAAAAATACAAACAAAAATATTTCATAATGTCATCTATACGTCGATAAATATACACGATATGTCTCAGTAAACTTACCAAAAGTCAACAGCAGGAGAAAGATCATAAAAGCAAACTTCGAGGCCATGCTAACAAACTGTGCTTGTTGGAAAATGATATCAACTTAGTTAAAATGTTTGTTATATATAGTGGATGGAAGTATATACTACACATAAATAATGAAAATAAAATTCAATCACACCCTTAACAATTCTCATTATATGACAAATTTCATTTACGAACATTTTCTATAGTATTTGCTTAATAGCATTAGCTAAATTCTACGTGATTACCTCTAACGATAACATGGAATAATATTACTATGTTAAGGCGCAGTCGGCACGAGTAGCCCTACTCAGTTCAATGAAACTACTGTGTCAATCAGCAGAACATCACACCAGAAAGGATGTATAGAATTGTTTAACCACGATTTACGTCTAATAACTATTCCATTAATATATCGCGGTATATAAAGAAGTAGCAAAAACAGAGTTACAGTGGTTCGCCTTTACAAAATAAAGTTAGCAACTCATAGTATCTAATAGACAGAAATCGAAAACTAGGAAGAAAAGAAGAAGAAGAAGCTTAGTCTCTGATGTCTTCGTGCTGCTTCTAGGGTTTCCTCCTTCTACGTGCCTGACGGCCAGCGTTTTTGGGGTATCACTTCCCCGAGGACTGGTTCTCTCTCAGGAGAGCTGCTTTGTGAGCGGTGTCTGATTATGAGACGCCAAGGGTCTTATTTATACTGTGAATTTCATGCCCCAGCCGCCTCTGATGATTAATAACTTCTTCAGTTATGTAATACTACCTTCTTGAACAAGAGTCACTTAAAACACTTCACTTAAACCACTCTGCTTTGTGAGTGGTGTAGAATTATGCGATCCCTGAGGTCTTATTTATATTGGAAATTTCGTGCTCTGGCCGCCATTGATCATTAAGGAAGGTTTAGGAAGGGGGGCCTTAGCCTGACAGGACAGGAAATAGACCCAGAAACAAACTGCCATTGAACTGCGGTTGCCTGGTGACCGCAGAGAGCCCTTTTGTGGTCCCCTTGTGGCCGCCAAGCTCGATTCCAACAGCTTCGAATCTGTTTTCTTTGTTCTTCAATTTCGGGCTTCGTAACTTCGTTTTCTTGAAAAGTGGTCTTCTACAATGTTGTTGTATCTTCAATTATCTTTGCATTGGGTGGTCGCATGACATGTTCTGACTCCTCGAACTCCGTGCAATGACCAATCCGGAGTATTCGCTTAACTTTCTCGATTTCGCACAATTATGTCATTTTCGCACCTGAAATCGTGCAATTCCTCAAAAACGCGATCATGACCTACAAAATACACACGAAGTTGGTAATTGACAATAAAACGATATAAATATTGCATCTAAGGCAAAAAACGAGGGTCTAAAAGCATGCTATATCGCACATTTCATTGTCACATCAGGTTACACTTGTAACCGCTAGTTGTAGTGAGTGATGCTTACTTGTTATATGCTTGTTGTGGAGTCGTAGTGGTCTGAGTTGAAACTAAGTGAGTCAGTAGATATGAAACCCTAGAGACTAGCTGCTTATCTTTGTCACGATTTATGCTCTTTACTCGTTTCATAGTCACTTCTTAATTATCGTTATTACCTTGCTCAAGGATGAGCAAGAAACTGGTTTGGGGCTGTGATGTGGCAATGAAATGTGCGATTTGCATGGTTTTAGACCCTCGTTTTTTACCCAAGATTCAATATTCGCATCATATTATGGCCAATTACGAACTTCTTGCATATTCTTTAGGTCATGATCGCATTTTGAGGATTTGCACGATTTCCGGTGCCAAAACGTCATATTTAGCCAAAATCGAGGAGAATAAGGAAATAGGCTGATTTCGCCGTTGTACGCAGTTCGAGGTGTCAAAACATGTCATGTAAATAACCAATGCCAAGATAATTGAAGATGCTACAACATTGTAGAAGGCCACTTTCCGAGGAAACGAAGTTGCGAAGTCCGAAATTGAAGAACGAAGAAAACAGACAGAAAGGTGAGGATATCGAAGGACTGTGGTCGACAGTCGACCGCAGTGAAGGAACATTATGGAAATTAGGACTTTTCTTGGCCTATCGGGCTAGAGCACCTTTTTGACCTTCCTTATTGATGAATGGCGGCCAGGGCACGAAAATTTCAGTATAAATAGACCCTTGGGGTCTCATAATTATTCATCGCCCCCAAATCAGCTCTCCTGAGAGAGTACCAGTCCTCGGGGAAGTGAAACCCCAAAACAGCTGGCTGTCAGGCACCCAGAACGAGGAAACCCTAGAAGCAGCAAGAAGACATCAAAGGCTTTGCTTCTTCTTCTTCTTCTTCTTCTTCTTCTTCTTCTTCTTCTTCTTCTTCTTCTTCTTCTTCTTCTTCTTCTTCTTCTTCTTCTCGATTTTTTTTCTTAGTAGATTACTATGAGTAGCTAACTTTCTCTTGTAAAGGAGAACCGCTGAAACTCTGATGTGCTACTTTTTTATCTGTCGTGTTATATTACTAGAATAGTTCTTTGATGTAAATCGTGATTATAAAACTCTATACATCCTTTTTGGTGTGATATTCTGCTGAGTGACACAATAGATTCATTGAACTGAGTAGGGATACTAGTATCGACTGCGTCTTGGTATTTAGTATTATGCCCTGCTATCGTTAGAGGCAATCGCGTAGGATATTTACTAGGAAGTTGGGAGTCGAATTGTATGAGGGAGGTCGGGGGTCCTTTACACCTTCACCACCATCGATTTTCATCAATAGAATTAGGGTTTTAAGTCGGATTCGATCATCTGCTTTCAATCTGTGTACTTACAATCTGTCCGCTCTCTGCATGCAAAATCAAAACGTTACTTTCTTCTTCTTCTTCTTTTTGATTTTTATCTATAGTAGATTACTATGAGTAGCTAACTTTCTCTTGTAAAGGAGAACCGCTGAAACTCTGATGTGCTACTTTTATATCTGTCGTGTTATATTACTGGAATAGTTCTTAGATGTAACTTGTGATTATACAACTCTGTACATCCTTTGTGGTGTGATATTCTGCTGACTGACACAATAGCTTCATTGAACTGAGTAGGGCACTAGTATCTACTAAGGCTTGGTATTTAGTATTATGCCCTGCTGTCGTTAGAGGTAATCTCGTAGGATATTTACTAGGAAGTTGGGAGTAGCATTGTACGAGGGAGATCGGGGGTCCTTTACACCTTCACCACCATCGATTTTCATCAATAGAATCAGGGTTTTAATTGGGATTCGATCATCTGCTTTGAATCTGTTTACTTACAATATGTCCGCTTTCTGCACACAAAATCAAAACGTTACTTGTTTGTTCCTATGCAAAGTGTCCGTGGAGAACGACATCCTGAGTTAACTTACCGCTATTACAGTGTGTTTGTTAACTTACGACAATAATATAAATTTAATCTTTGATTACAATTGAGGATTACATGTACTACAACGCATTCAAATTCTCAATTACACATCACAAAGAAAGTGTATGTTTATTCTACCTAGCTTGTCACACACATTGATTTGGACAGCTTGATTGCATTGAATAGATAGGTATGGCAAACAAATTATTCAATCATAGTAAATCTACCTACAAGGGATAAAAATATATATTTTTTATCCACTCATCTTTGCCATAATGCGATCAAAAAGTCATAAACTCGCTTATCCACACTTCCAAGTATCAGGAATACACCAAGAATTTCCCAACGTTCAATGTTTGTCCGAACCAAGGGTGTCACTTATTGATCACTTCATATTTGCACCTCCAGATTTGGAGAAAAGTATATTTTATTTCGCCAGGTTCTGCTTTAATCTTGAGGCCTTCCGAAATTCATCAAAGACATTTTTTAATAGTACCTACTGTAGTAATATTAGTCTTCCCCATTAGTACAAGATCTCTTGCTAAAAATAGATGACACAACACAGGACCAGCCCTACAATACACAAGAGAATTCCACCTTCCGTGATCCAGTATTTCATTAATCTTGTTGATACGGAACAATGTCCAATCCGTTTAAGACGTTCTAAAGACTAATCCTAAGACGAATTAGTCTATACTCGCTATGAGGCTCGACCAAGTCATCCGATACCATTGGTCCGACCCTCATTCACGAGAGCATCCGGCATTTGGTTCAAAGTAGGAATAGGTCCGGACGTTAATCTGACCTACCTCACCACTTGTACCACTCTCACAGTGCAAGTATTAACATAGAAAGACTAGCTTCGGATCGCAAGACTTATGGGTCGGGCGTCTCACTACCAGAAGACCAAGTGTACTAAGGAGAAGTACATAGCTTAGTCTGATTCGGAACGAAAGTACATCGAGAGGTCCAATCACGATGTTATAATACAAATTATGCCCTCACACGACCAATTAAGCTAATGGGTTAACCCTATCTAAGGGGCTTTGAGCCCAATAAGTCAATGGTGGCACATTGCGAAGCCTAAACTTGTCACAATCTTGTGAGTCCCTCCATTTGAAGATACATACCTATAAATATGTCACATATTCCCATTCTACAGTAAGTCACTATTCCCCATAATCGCAGTTTTACAGAGTAGACCCTCAATCTCTCTCAGGTAATTTTTTTTATCCACTTTGACCATAAGCAAACAAGAACTACCTTTCTAATCCCCCCCCCCCCCCAACGAGTCCTTGTCATGTCCTTAGCGTGATCCGACCACCTAAAGGTTCATCAGGCGGACTTGGGCAAATCATAGGGTCAAGAGGATGACTTGCTAATCACTTAGTAGGTGTTGCGGATTCACTCCCCAACAAATCAGATAGGAGAGCCTCTCAACACAAAAAAAAAAAAAAAATGGAACAAAGGAGATGATAATGGATTGACTTATCTAAGCCACAAGAATGTTCAAAAGTATCTAGTGCTTCTTACCATGTCCGCTCCACTATAAAAATAAAATAAAATTAAAACAAAAAATGTGCGTTCTTACACTAAAATACATTGTCAGAAGCTTATATTAAAATAATTGTTACTTAATTTCTTAAACACATGAACCTACCATAAACATTAAATTCTGCAACATAATATTTACAATCACCAGGAAGATCAAGTGATATTCATTTTTGCATAATGACATCGTTATTATATATAGTAGAATAGTTCATTTATTCTAATGATGATAGTCGTGGATCACAACCCCTTCGGAAATCAACATCACCTTTTAAAAGTCGTAATTTTCTTGTATTGACAAAAAACAAAAAGATGATATAATAGATTTACGTGACGTTAATATGTACGTCAATAATATGACTTTGATTTAAATTTTAGAACATTACATGTTCGCTATTATAGAGTTCATGAATTACATATTTTCTTTGTAACGACATGTAATGAATACTTAAATGCTTGGTGAACTATTATAGTCTCCTGCTGAAGGGTCTTTCTGATGTGGCACATCACCACTTGGATAGTCTTCACCTGGCTCAGTAGGCGTGTGAGAGCTTACACCACAATCCTTCATGCATTTACACCTCCGTGTCAAATGCGAGCATTTTCCATGTTTAAACCCTTCTTCTTTACAAATCAAATTGCAATTGTAGTGATTAGAACTAAGACATAGACCCGTGAACCTTTCACTCCGTGTTTCGCAAATTGATGCTATAGCTGGCCGAATCATCATAACATCTACATTTTATAAAAATACAAACAAAAATATTTCATAATGTCATCTATACGTCGATAAATATACACGATATGTCTCAATAAACTTACCAAAAGTCAACAGCAGGAGAAAGATCATAAAAGCAAACTTCGAGGCCATGCTAACAAACTGTGCTTGTTGGAAAATGATATCAACTTAGTTAAAATGTTTGTTATATATAGTGGATGGAAGTATATACTACACATAAATAATGAAAATAAAATTCAATCACACCCTTCACAATTCTCATTATATGACAAATTTCATTTACGAACATTTTCTATAGTATTTGCTTAATAGCATTAGCTAAATTCTACGTGATTACCTCTAACGATAACATGGAATAATATTACTATGTTAAGGCGCAGTCGGCACGAGTAGCCCTACTCAGTTCAATGAAACTACTGTGTCAATCAGCAGAACATCACACCAGAAAGGATGTATAGAATTGTTTAACCACGATTTACGTCTAATAACTATTCCATTAATATATCGTGGTATATAAAGAAGTAGCAAAAAACAGAGTTACAGTGGTTTGCCTTTACAAAATAAAGTTAGCTACTCATAGTATCTAATAGACAGAAATCGAAAACTAGGAAGAAAAGAAGAAGAAGAAGCTTAGTCTCTGATGTCTTCGTGCTGCTTCTAGGGTTTCCTCCTTCTACGTGCCTGACGGCCAGCGGTTTTGGGGTTTCACTTCACTGAGGACTGGTTCTCTCTCAGGAGAACTGCTTTGTGAGTGGTGTAGAATTATGAGATCCCTGAGGTCTTATTTATATTGGAAATTTCGTGCTCTGGCCGCCATTGATCATTAAGGAAGGTTTAAGAAGGTAGGCCTTAGCCTGACAGGACAGGAAACAGACGTAGAAACAAACAGCCATTGAACTGCGGTTGCCTGGTGACCGCAGAGAGCCCTTCTGCGGTCCCCTTGTGGCCGCCAAGCTCGATTCCAACAGCTTCGAATCTGTTTTCTTTGTTCCTCAATTACGTGCTTCGTAACTTCATTTTCTTGAAAAGAGGTCTTCTACAATGTTGTTGCATCTTCAATTATCTTCGCATTGAATGGTCGCATCACATGTTTTGACTCCTCAACCTCCGTGCAACGACCAATCCGGTGTATTCGCTTAACTTTCTCGATTTCGCACAATTATGTCATTTTCGCGCCTGAAATCTTGCAATTCCTCAAAAACGCGATCATGACCTACAAAATACACACGAAGTTGGTAATTGACAATAAAACGATATAAATATTGCATCTAAGGCAAAAAATGAGGGTCTAAAAGCATACTATATCGCACATTTAATTATCACATCATGTTACACTTGTAACCGCTAGTTGTAGTGTGTGATGCTTACTTTTTATATGCTTGTTGTGGAGTCGTAGTGGTCTGAGTTGAAACTAAGTGAGTCAGTAGATATGAAACCATAGAGACTAGCTGCTTATCCTTGTCACGATTTATGCTCTTTACTCATTTCATAGTCACTTCTTATTTATCGTTATTACCTTGCTCAAGGATGAGCAAGAAACTGGTTTGGGGCTGTGATGTGGCAATGAAATGTGCGATTTGCATGGTTTTAGACCCTCGTTTTTTACCCAAGATTCAATATTTGCATCATATTATGGCCAATTACCAACTTCTTGCATATTCTATAGGTCATGATCGCATTTTGAGGATTTGCACGATTTCCGGTGCCAAAACGTCATATTTAGCCAAAATCGAGGAGAATACGGAAATAAGCTGATTTGGCCATTGCACGGAGTTCGAGGTGTCAAAACATGTCATGTGAATAACCAATGCCAAGATAATTGAAGATGCTACAACATCGTAGAAGGCCACTTTTCGAGGAAACGAAGTTACGAAGTCCGAAATTGAAGAACGAAGAAAACATACCGAAAGTTGAGGATACGAAGGACTGCGGTCGACAGTCGACCGCAGTGAAGGAACGTTATGGAAATTAGGCTTTTTCTTGGCCTATCGGGCTAGAGCGCCTTTTTGACCTTCCTTATTGATGAATGGCGGCCAGGGCACGAAAATTTCAGTATAAATAAGACCCTTGGGGTCTCATAATTATTCATCGCTCCCAAATCAACTCTCCTGAGAGAGTACCAGTCCTCGGGGAAGTGAAACCCCAAAACCGCTGGCCGTCAGGCACTCAGAACGAGGAAACCCTAGAAGCAGCAAGAAGTCATCAAAGGCTAAGCTGCTTCTTCTTCTTCTTCTTCTTCTTCTTCTTCTTCTTTTCTTCTTCTTCTTCTTCTTCTTCTTCTTCTTCTACCGCCAGGCACTCAAAATGAGGAAACCCTAGAAGCAGCAAGAAGACATCAAAGGCTAAGCTTCTTCTTCTTCTTCTTCTTTGCTCTTTCTTCTTCTTTTCGATTTTTTTCTGTAGTAGATTACTATGAGTAGCTAACTTTCTTTTGTAAAGGAGACCCGCTGAAACTCTGATGTGCTACTTCTTTATATGTCGTGTTATATTAATGGAATAGTTCTTAGACGTAAATCGTGATTATACAACTCTATACATCCTTTGTGGTGTGATATTATGCTGAGTGACACAATAGCTTCATTGATTTGAGTAGGGTTACTAGTATTGACTGCGTCTTGGTATTTAGTACTATGCCCTGCTGTCGTTAGAGGTAATTGCGTAGGATATTTCCTAGGAAATTGGGAGTATCATTGTACGAGGGAGGTGGGGGGTCCTTTACACCTTCACCACCATCGATTTTCATCAATAGAATTAGGGTTTTAATTGGGATTCGACCATCTGCTTTCAATCTGTTTATTTACAATCTGTCCGCTTTCTACAATCTGTTTAGAATCTTTGATTACAATTGAGGATTATAGGTACTACAACGCATTTAAATTCTCAAGTGCACATCACAAATAAAGTCTATGTGTATTCTACCTAGCTTGTCACACACATATTGATCTGGCCAGCTTGATTGCATTGAACAGATAGGTATGGCCAAACAAATTATTCAATCATAGTAAATCTACATACAAGGGATAAAAATATATATTTTCTATCCACTCATCTTTGCCATAATGCGATCAAAAAGTCATAAACCCGCCTATCCACACTTCCAAGTATTAGGAATATAACAAGGATTTCCCAACGTTCATTGTTTGTCCGAACCAAGGGTGTCACTTATTGATCACTTCATGTTTGCACCTCCAGATTTGGAGAAAAGTATATTTTTTTCGCCAGGTTCAGCTTTAATCTTGAGTCCTTCCGCAATTCATCAAAGACTTTTTTAATAGTACCAGCTGTAGTAATATTTGTCTTCCCCATTAATACAAGATCTTTTGCCAAAAATAGATGACACAACACAGGACCAGCCCTACATGGCACAAGAGAATTCCACCTTTCGTGATCCAGTATTTCATTAATCATGTTGATACGGAATAATGTCCAATCCGTTTAAGACGTTCTAAAGACGAATCCTAAGACAAATTAGTCTATACTCGCTAAGAGGCTCGACCAAGTGGTCCAATACCATTGGTCCGACCCTCATTCACGAGTGCATCCGGACTTTGGTTCAAAGCAGGAATAGGTCCGGACGTTAATCCGACCTACCTCACCACTTGTACCACTCTCGCAGTGCATGTATTAACAGAGAAAAGACTAGTTTTAGATTGCAAAACCTATGGGTCGGGCGTCTCACCACCAAAAGACCAAGTGTACTGAGGAGAAGTAAACAACTAAGTCCGATCCGGACCGAAAGTACATCGAGAGGTCCGATCGCGTCGTTATAATACCAATTATGCCCTCACACGGCCAATTAAGCTAATGGGTTAAACCTATCTAATGGGCTTTGAGCCCAATAAGGTATTGATGGCACATTGCGAAGCCTACACTTGTCACAATCTTGTGAGTCCCTCCATTTGAAGATACATACCTATAAATATGGCACAGATTGCCATGCTACAGTAAGTCACTATTCCCCATAATCACACTTTTACAGAGTAGACCCTCAATCTCTCTCAGGTAAACCAGAACTACCTTTCTAATCCCCCCCCCCCCCCCAACTAGTCTTTGTGCAGGTCCTTTGCGTGATCCGACCATCTAAAAGTTCAACAGGCGGACTTGGGCGAATCATAGGGTTAGGATGATGACTTGGTAATCACTTAGTAGGTTTGCGGATTCACTCCCCAACAAATCAGATAGGAGAGCCTCTCAACACAAAAAAAAAAAAAGAAAAAAAAAAGAAAAAACAAAGGAGATGATAATGGACCTACCATAAACATTAAATTCTGCGACATAATATTTACAATCACCAGGAAGATCAAGTGATATTCTTTTTTGCATAATGACATCGTTATTATATATAGTAGAATAGTTTATTTATTCAAATGATGATAGTCGTGGATCACAACCCCTTTGGAAATCAACATCAACTTTTAAGAGTCGTAATTTTCTTTTATTGACAAAAAACAAAAAGTTGATATAATAGATTTACGTGACGTTAATATGTACGCCAATAAAATGACTTTGATTTAAATTTTAGAACATTACATGTTCTTTATTATAGAGTTCATGAATTACATATTTTCATTGTAACGACATGTAATGAACACTTAAATGCTTGGTGAACTATTATAGTCTCCTGTTGAAGGGTCTTACTGATGTGGCACATCACCACTTGGATAGTCTTCACCTGGCTCAGTAGGCGTGTGAGAGCTTACACCACAATCCTTCGTGCATTTACACCTCCGCGTCAAATGCGAGCATTTCCCATGTTTAAATCCTTCTTCTTTACAAATCAAATTGCAATTGTAGTGATCAGAACCAAGACATAGACCCGTGAACCTTTCACTCGGTGTTTCACAAATTGATGCTATAGCTGGCCGAATCATCATAACATCTACATTTTATAAAAATACAAACAAAACTATTTCATAATGTCATCTATACGTTGAAAATATACACGATATGTGTCAGTAAACTTACCAAAAGTCAACAGAAGGAGAAAGATCATAAAAGCAAACTTTGAGGCCATGCTAACAAACTGTGCTGGTTGGAAAATGATATCAACTTAGTTAAAATGTTTGTTATGTATAGTAGATGGAAGTATATACAACACATAAATAATGAAAATAAAATTCAATCACACCCTTCACAATTCTCATTATATGACAAATTTCATTTACGAACATTTTCTATAGTGTTTGCTTAATAGAATTAGCTAAAATCCTACGTGACTACCTCTAACGACAACATGGAATAATACTACTATGTTAAGGCGCAGTCGGCACAAGTACCCCTACTCAGTTCAATGAAACTACTGTGTCACTCAGCAGAACATCACATCACAAATGATGTATAGAATTGTATAACCACGATTTACGTCTAATAACTATTCCATTAATATATCACGGTATATAAAGAAGTAGTAAAAACAGAGTTACGGTGGTTCGCCTTTACAAAAGAAAGTTAGCTACTCATAGTATCTAATAGAGAGAAATCGAAAACTAGGAAGAAAAGAAGAAGAAGAAGAAGAAGAAGAAGAAGAAGAAGAAGAAGAAGAAGAAGAAGAAGAAGAAGAAGAAGAAGAAGAAGATGAAGAAGAAGAAGAAGAAGAAGAAGAAGAAGAAGAAGAAGAAGAAGAAGAAGCTTAGTCTATGATGTCTTCGTGCTGGTTCTAGGGTTTCCTCCTTCTAGGTGCCTGACGGCCAGCGGTTTTGGTGTTTCACTTCCCCGAGGACTGGTTCTCTCTCAATAGAGCTGCTATACGAGCGGTGTAGAATAATGAGACCCCTGACGTCTTATTTATACTGGAAATTTCGTGCTCTGGCCGCCATTGATCATTAAGGAAGGTTTAGGAAGGCGGGCCTTAGCCTAACAGGACATGAAATAGACCCAGAAACAAACCGCCATTGCACTGTGGTCGCCTGGTGATCGCAAAGAGCCCTTCTGCGGTCCCCTGGTGGCCGCCAAGCTCGATTCCTGCAGCTTCAAATCTGTTTTCTTCTTTCTTCAATTTCGGACTTCGTAACTTCATTTTCTTGAAAAGTGGTCTTCTATAATGCTGTTGCATCTTCAATTATCTTCGCATTGGGTGGTCGCATGACATGTTTTGACTCCTCGAACTCCGTGCAACGGCCAATCCAGCGTATTCGCTTAACTTTCTCGATTTTGCACAATTATGTCGTTTTCGCGCTTGAAATCATGCAATTCCTCAAAAACGCGATCATGACCTACAAAATACACACGAAGTTGGTAATTGACAATAAATGATACAAATATTGCATCTAAGGCAAGAAACGAGGGTCTAAAAGCATGCTATATCGCACATTTCATTGTCACATCAGGTTACACTTGTAACCGCTCGTTGTAGTGAGTGATGCTTAGTTATTATATGCTTGTTGTGGAGTCGTAGTGGTCTGAGTTGAAAATAAGTGAGTCAGTTGATATAAAAACCCTAGAGACTAGCTGCTTATCTTTGTCACGATGTATGCTCTTTACTCATTTCATAGTCACTTCTTATTTATCATTATTACCTTGCTCAAGGATGAGCAAGAAACTGGTTTGGGGCTGTGATGTGCCAATGAAATGTGCGATTTGCATGGTTTCAGACCCTCGTTTTTTGCCCAAGATTCAATATTTTCATCATATTATGGCCAATTACCAACTTCTTGCATATTGTGTAGGTCATGATCGCATTTTTAGGATTTGCACGATTTTCGGTGCCAAAACGTCATATTTAGCCGAAATCGGGGAAAATAAGGAAATAAGCTTATTTTGTCGTTGCACGGAGTTCGAGGTGTCAAAACATGTCATGTGAACAACCAATGTCAAAATAATTGAAGATGCTACAACATTGTAGAAGGCTACTTTTCGAGGAAACAAAGTTACGAAGTCCAAAATTAAAGAACGAAGAAAACAGACAGAAAGCTGAGGATATCAAAGGACTGCGGTCGACAGTCGACTGCAGTGAAGGAACATTATGGAAATTAGTGTTTTTCTTGACTTGTCGGGCTAGAGCCCGCCTTTCTAACCTTCCTTATTGATTAATTGTGGCCAGGGCACAAAAATTTCAATATAAATAAGACCCTTGGGGTCTAATAATCATTCATCGCTCCCAAATCAGCAATACTGAGAGAGTACCAGTCCTCGGGGAAGTGAAACCCAAAAATCACTGGCCGTCAGGCACCCATAAGGAGGAAACCTTAGAAGCAGCAAGAAGACATCAAATGCTAAGCTGCTGCTGCTGCTGCTGCTTCTTCTTCTTCTTCTTCTTCTTCTTCTTCTTCTTCTTCTTCTTCTTCTTCTTCTTCTTCTTCTTATTTCTTCTTCTTTTCGATTTCTATCTGTAGTAGATTACTATGAGTAGCTAACTCTCTCTTCTAAAGGCGAACCGTTGAAACTCTGATGTGCTACTTCTTTATATGTCGTGTTATATTAATGGAATAGTTCTTAGACGTAAATCGTGATTGTACAACTCTATACATCCTTTGTGGTGTGATATTCTGCTGAGTGACACAATAACTTCATTGAACTGAGTAGGGGTACTAGTATCGACTGCGTCTTGGTATTTAGTATTATGACATGCTGTCATTAGAGGTAATCGCGTAGGCTATTTACTAGGAAGTATGGGTCCTTTACACCTTCACCATCAATTTTCATCAATAGAATTAGGGTTTTATTTGCGATTCGATCATCTGCTTTCAATATGTTTACTTACAATCTGTCCGCTTTCGACACGCAAAATCAAAACGTTACTTGTTTATTCCTATGCAAAGTGTCCGTGGAGAACAACATCTTGAGTTAACTTAACTCTATTACTGTGTGTTTGTGAATTACGACAATAATATAAATTTAATCTTTGATTACAATTGAGGATTACAGGTACTACAACGCATTCAAATTATCAAGTGCACATCCCAAAGAAAGTCTATGTTTATTCTACCTAGGTTGTCACACACATATTGATTTGGCCAGCTTGATTGCATTGAATAGATAGGTATGGCCGAAGAAATTATTCAATCATAGTAAATCTACCTACAAGGGATAAAAATATATATTTTCTTACCATTCATCTTTGCCATAATGCGATCAAAAAGTCATAAACCCGCCTATCCACACTTCCAAGTATCAGGAATACACCAAGGATTTCCCAACGTTCATTGTTTGTCCGAACCAAGGGTGTCACTTATTGATCACTTCATATTTGCACCTCTAGATTTGGAGAAAAATATATTTTATTTCGCCAGGTCTAGCTTTTAATCTTGAGGCATTCCAAAATTCATCAAAGACTTTTTTAATAGTACCAGCTGTAGTAATATTAGTCTTCCCCATTAGTACAATATCTCTTGCAAAAAATAGATGACACAACACAGGACCAGCCTTACATGGCACAAGAGAATTCCACCTTTTGTGATCCAGTATTTTATTAATCATGCTGATACAGAACAATGTCCAATCCGTTTAAGATGTTCTAAAGACGAATCCTAAGACGAATTAGTCTATACTCACAAAGAGGCTCGACCAAGTGGTCCGATACCATTGGTCCGACCCTCATTCACGAGAGCATCCGGACTTTGGTTCAAAGTAGGAATAGGTCCGGACGTTAATCCGACCTACCTCACCACTTGTACCACTCTCATAGTGCAAGTATTAACAGAGAAAAGACTAGCTTCGGATCGCAAGACCTATGGGTCGGGCGTCTCACCACCAAAAGACCAAGTGTACTGAGGAGAAGTAAACAGCTTAGTCCGATCCGGACCGAAAGTACATCAACAGGTCCGATCGCGACGTTATAATACGAATTATGCCTACACTTGTCACAATCTTCTGAGTCCCTCCATTTGAAGATACATACCTATAAATATGGCACAGATTCTCATGCTATAGTAAGTCACTATTCCCCATAATCACACTTTTACAGAGTAGTCCCTCAATCTCTCTCTGGTAAATTTTTTATCCAGTTTGATCCTAAGCAAACCAGATCTACCTTTGTAATCCCCCCCCCCCCCACCCAGTCTTTGTGCAGGTCCTTAGCATGATCCGACCTTCTAAAGGTTCACCAGGCGGACTTGGGCGAATCATAGGGTTAGGAGGACGACATGGTAATCACTTAGTAGGTGTTGCGGATTCACTCCCCAACAAATCAGATAGGGGAGCTTCTCAAAAAAAAAAAAAAAAAAAAAGGAACAATGGAGATGATAGTGGATCGACTTATTTTAAGCCACAAGAATATTCAAAAGTATCTAGTGGTTCTTACAATGTCCACTGCACTATAAAAATAAAATAAAATAAAAACAAAAAATGTGTGTTCTTACACTAAAAGACATTATTAGAAGCTTATATTAAAATAATTGTTACTTAATTTCTTAAACACATGAACCTACCATAAACATTAAAGTCTGCGACATAATATTTACAATCACCAGGAAGATCAAGTGATATTCTTTTTTGCATAATGACATCGTTATTATATATAGTAGAATAGTTCTGTTGGTCCAGATAACGGCAAAGTAAAAGACTAGAGGGGGGGGGGGGTGTGAATAGTCTTTTAAAACTTTTGTCGATAACAAATATTTCTCAGATATCTGAATAGATATCTGATACTTAGAATCAGAGTGCGGAAGACTTAATAAAGATAAGTGCAGAAACAGTTAATAAGTGTGTGTGTGTTCTTTGAAGTATAAATCTGAAGCGTAAATGACACAGCAAGTATAGTGGTATCTGGAGGTGGCGTAATCCTCCAACTAATCCACTTCGGTCTATCAGAGACCTAGAATTCACTAGAACAGATAATTGAGATTTCCTTACAATAATCCTATTCTAAGATTCTTAAACAAATGGTTCCCAACCAAATGTTCCCCCTGAGTTGTTCCCCGGCTTTCACAGCCAAGTACTTCCTGTACTCAGAAACCTTTGAGTTGTTCCCTAGCTTCCCAAGCTAAGTACTTCCTATACTCAATAACCTTGGAGTTATTCCTCAGTTTCCCAAATCAAGTACTTCCTATACTCCGGTAACCTTGGAGTTATTCCCTGATTTTTCAAACTAAGTACTTCATACTCCGCTTGATTATGGTGTTGGTTTAGGTTTGAGTTGTCAGATGAGCGTCTTAATAACTTTTCAGTTAATCAGATAGCTTTGTGAACTAAGTTACTTAATACACTTTACAGCGTATGGTATCTTGTTCGATTTTACTGACCCAAGTCTTATGATATCTGTTCAAGAGAATGAATCTCAGATAGTTGATCTTTTAATTCAACTCCTTCACAGATAGCTTTGCTTGTTTAGGATCAGGACACTTAGAACTTCAGTGTTTACTCAAGATCAAAAGCTTTAGTCGCAACAGAAAGCTTTGATAATAAGTAAGTTGCTTTGAGAGAGAGTAAGATAATCAGATATCGTATGCAGTTCAAGGTCTTGTGTTCTGAGTTGTGTGTTCCGTGTATCTTCTCAAGCTGTCTAAGTGTTGATATTTATAGATGAATTTGAGTGCCGTTTGAATAGTATCCGTTAGGCTCAAATTCAAACTATCGATATCTGTATATAATCTTTATGCGATTTTGTCTTCTTCTCGGAAAGCCGTTGCTTTTATTCAGACATCTCTGTCCGTGCATTAAATGCATTGTACTATACTTTTTGTCCTGTAGTGTCAACGGAACTATGCTTTTTATCAGAGACTAGTGTTATCTGATTCTTTGCACGTCCTTATCTTCATTCTTCAGATACCACTTGTATTTATTGAAACAACTTTGTTTGCAATATATATTTCTCTTCAGAAACGTGGTTAACGCTCAAGGTATCTGAGAATAGATATCTGTGGACACTTTCCTTGTTTTCAGATATGTATCTTATTTCTCAGATATCTCTTGTGACACAGTTTGTTTGAAACTGTTCGTGTCTACAAGATATCTGGCTAAGATATCTGAACAACAGATTCAGTAATCTTGTGCAGTTTTCTTCAAGTCTTCAATTGTTGTTGAGCTTTCTGCTTGGATGACTTCTTCTTGGTCTTCTCTTCATAAAATAAAAATTACATTTCGAGACCTAACATCTTATACAAGATTAGCTAGACTATCATACTTAGTGGGTTTCCTCTTTTACAATGTTCAAGTGAACCAAGAGTACTAATCACCTTTCTGAGACTAAGATAAGTCATCATGTTGCTGAACAAAATCTAAACAGATATTCTTAACAAAATATCTAACAAATTTCCCCCATTTTGATCAGTCAACGATGACTATCTTCCCTATTACAAATCTGGATGAGGAAACAATCCACTACTTAATCATTTCTTAAGATCTTTCAAATCATATAATTAAGTGCAGAAAGTAGACATCAACCAAATCACAAGGTGTGATCTTTGCTGACAAGTTATCTTTTATAGAATACTATCTGAGAGTAAGTTCTTCAGATAAGTCGCAACTAAAGATTACAGATAACTTTAACACATGATACAGTTAAGCTCAGTCAGCAAAAATTCAAAAACTACATAGTAAATTAGGACAACAAGAGTAACCAAGCTCCAAGTAAACATCCTAATAGACTTGTCTTCAAGTCTTCAATCTTCAAGTCTTCAACAGTGTTTCTATGGATCAGTCTGCAAATTTCCTATCTCCAAACCTTTTGATGTCATCAGAATAATCATAGAGAAGAGTTCTGACAAGCATCTCTGTTTCTCTGGCAAATCCACAGACCTCTTTGTAGGTTTTGGTAGGATTTTTCTTGTCAAATGCTTGACCCATAGGTACTTTCCCCATTTCCAGGCATGCTCTATTCTGATATCTAAAAGCTTGAAGTATTCATAGATAATCTTCAGATATCTGATGTCACCCTTGTATTGATCTTCTGTCAGATAGAACGACTCATAGGGTTCCACAGCAAGTCTTGGTCTTGTGCCTGTTCCTGTGATATTCAGAATTTTGTGCACATCATCTGGCTTTCCATATGGACAATCATCAGAGAGGTCCTTCTTCATGGCTTCAGTTCTCTTGACAACTTCAAAATCCAACCATGCTTTGATGTGATTGGTGTTGATCAAGGTAGGTTTGTTCTTTCTCCATGCCATAAGTTGTTTAAGGATTGGTTCTGGAAATCTTGAATTTACCAATAGATGCTTAAGTTCCAGAATCCAATAGCCATTTTTCTGATTGATGCACACCAGAGCGGAGGAATCATTGTCATACTTCACATACTCAATTTTGGCTTCTTCCGGCACGAGTGGAAGTTGACTTTGTCTTTCTCGACTCTCGATCTTTTTCATCTAGAGTTCTCTTTGGGGTTGTTGCTTGAAGAACCACCACCTGGATAGACTTGGTATTTCCGGGTGTTTTAGGCTGCTAGGGCTTTGCGCACTATGGGCTCGATTAGGCTTTCAATTTTCCTTTTTACGTGAAGAGGAGCTTCATCTTCATCTGTCTCTTCATCATCATCAAGATCAATTCTTGTGAGATCTTTGCGCCTTCTTCATTGCCACAGGACTTGATTTGACCTTCTTCTTCTTCTTGGAAGATTCATCAATCCCTCGACTTGTCTTCTCCTTGGAGCCTTGGTACTCCTTGGAGGTTTACGTGCCATGGCCCTTGTTACCATTTTGGTTCCTTCAAGATGGTCTCTCGAGCGGCTTGGCTTGAGGAGGGTTCATTTATTGAGTGGTGGTGGGAAGTTTTCTTCTTCCTTCTGAGCACCGACTCAGATTTCTTCTTGATTTCATCTCCTTCTTCCCATTCCCCGACTTTGAGGTCCAGATTTGTACTTTCTTTCCCCTTAGTCATTGTTGGTGACTCGGTCTCATAAAGGAATCTGAGAGAGTCAAAATGCCCTTGTAAATAGTTGTAGGCGTGACCAACCGAAGTTGGCTTTGAGCTCTGATTTTGCTTGATAAGTCCATTGTCCTTATCGGTGAGCTCTTGATGGGCCTAGGATGGCATCTGCTTTTCAAGGTGTAACTTGCCTCTTGAAAAGCTTTTTCACTAAAGACACATCATCGTCCTTATCATTCCCGGATCTTTACGAGCAATGACCATGCTAGTTGTTCTCTCGAGTGATGAGCTCGGTGAACTTTCTCATTAAGAGGGGCGAGGCAATTACTTCCTTGTTACGTGAAGACATCTCCTTATTGAGTAGCCGATGCTTGGTACTGCTCATGTATTCATGGGAGTGGACGTTTGGCAGGTTGTTGAAGATTGTAGGAGCAATCAACTTTCTTTTCAAGTGAGAAACCGCTAGATGTTCATGGCGGTGCTCTGCCAAAGTCTTGTCTTCTTCATCATCTGAGTGATTAGCCCAGTGATCTTCATCCTCTTGGACATTTTCATCGATCGTATCAAGTCCAAAGAACCATCTCGGATTGGTTTCTTTCCTTCATGGGAGGAGGATGGTACTTCTTTCGAAGATGATGCAGCCTTAGCATCATGCTTGACTTCAGATACTTCTTCAGTATCGAGTTCTTTGGTGATCTCTTGTACAGCATCTCGTAGCTCTTTAACCTCAGAGTAAGCAATCATTTATTCTAAGTATAGATCTTGTAGTTGATCAATCTTATCTCTGGATTTAGCTATTTGATCTTCCAGTTGAAGATGGAGCTGTTGTTCTTCTTCCAACAGGTTGTCCGAGTTGAGCACTTACAGTGCGAGTGTTTAATATTTTACGATTGGTTTCCTCGAGAGCTCAACTACTTGTTCAAGTAATAGCTGCGTGTTGGTTAGAAGATGGATGAGTAGATTTACGAGGTGATGAAGACGGAGATTTACTGAAGTCTTCTCAGTTTGCTTTTCAGCGGCTGAGGCATTGTTTCTCTGTGAAATTCCTCCGGTCCCTGGTGCAGGGGCATCATCATCATCCTTTTTGTCATTATCATCCTTTTGGTGATGGTCAGTTGGAGGTTCATCAAAGTAATTTTCATTCATTTCTTCCTCCTCATCATCTTCAGATACAAGATTGATCACTTCCGGGATAGTGATCTTCTGCCCATTAACTTCTTCTTGTTCAGAAGGTATGAATTGCAGAGTCTGGGGAAGGACTGGCTTGAATGCCATCTGTAATCTTGTCTGACCATCTGCCTGTTCAAAGGCATGTATCAAAATATGCACTACTTCTCTGGAAAAGTCCTTGTGTAGTAGAATTCGCGTATATATTGTTACATAGGAACATTGCTTGGACATATGTTTCCAGGTCAAGAGCTCGTGCTCGTCTGGTTGGTTGATCAGTGATTCTCAATATTTCAGAGAGATCAGAGCACCTTAACTTCTGCCATTTCTTGAAGCATTGAATATGCTTTGGCAAGGTGTGAGCTTTGAAGAAGTGAAGTAGGTCCCTTGTTTCTTCAATGGGAACACCTTTGCATCTGTTGAGCTCGAAAGAAAGAGTTTTGAGTGAGTTTCAAAACTTTTGTAGATATCTGAGTAGAAGTGTAGTTTAGTTTCTGAGTTACCTGAGTATGAACATCAGGCTCAGATACTTGTTCTACTGAGACGATTGGTGTCTCAGATATCTTGTTGTGAGGTGGAGACTTGGAAGTCTGGTCCTCATCAACCTTTCTTTCTTGAACCTGAGATAAATACAATACTTAGGAAATAGTTTGAAAGAATCTATGCATAAATATGCTTTTAATGAATTCTGATTTGAGCTACTTGCTTCCTCATCAGGAAGCTCAGATTCATTTTTCTCAGAAACTTGTGCAGTTTCTGGTGTTCTTTCGAGTGATGTTGCCTTAGGGGCTTCATCAATTTCCATTGATGCAGGGGAAGTCGCAACTTTATCCCCTTGCATTTCTACTTCTGAAATAGCCTGTAAGTAGAAAGTATTGAATATTAGAAGAGATAAAAGATAACCCAGGATGAAGAATACTTGTCACTTGATTGTCATATACCTTCAAGTTTGAAGGCTCATGATGTGTTCTTGAAACCTTGTTGGTTTCGGGTTTGTCTCGCATTTCGCTTATCTTCTTCCATCTCAGTTGGAGCCTGTTAGAAACATTTATCATGAATGAGCATACAAACTTTTTTTTTACTGAAAAGTTAGTTCTCTTTAAGAATCATTTACCTGTGGCACAGGCTCAGATTTCTCAAGAGTTGAGGTTGAAGGAACCTCTTTTTCAGTATCTGAGGTAAGCTTCTCAGCTTCCTCTTGTTTCTGCGTTTCTAACTCAGCCTGTAACAAAGAAATTCATATAAGGTAACAAGGTTTATAAGTATAAAGTTTTTTACAAGGTAAGAGTTAAACCAGTCATTTACCCGAGCAGTTTCTGGCTGATTGGTCTCTGGAACTTGTGACCTTTCTATACATTGGTCGTCTTGTCCCAGTGTAGTTTCTTTGTTTGAAGTTTCTGGTACTTCACACCTTTCCTGAGTATGCAACTCAGTTGCCTCCCCTGGTTGATCATTCTGAGTAGATGCCTCAGTTTGATCCCTCTCATTGAGTTGGGGAACCTGCTCAATTACAGGATTTTCTTCAGCATACTGTATTGTAGGTAATTCAAAATGGAGTTCATTTACCATTTCATCAACCACTTGTGGCTGTTGTGGTTGTTGTGGTTGTCTGGAAGCAGAAGATTGATCAGTAGAATGTTCTTCCAGATTTTTAGATGTGGCGTTTCCATCAGCATCTTCCAGCACTAAAATACCACTCATCAGGGCTTTGTGAAGTTGTGCAAGAGAGTCATTCCCTGATGTTGTGTTTGCACCAACAACCTTTGCTATAGGTTCAGCAACCTGTGGTGTAGGTTCTTCTTCAGATACCTTATTACCAGTTACTTTTTCAGTAACCTTAGCCCTCTTTGTTCTTTCTAGGACTTGAGAGATGACTAGTTCATCGTCTTCATCGTCAGAGCTCTCATCAGCATTGGGAACTGATTGGTCCATTACTCCTGCGGTTTCTACATATGGGGCTTGGTGCTTTTCACCACTCTTGGCAGCATTTATGAGTTCATCAGCAAGGCTTTCTGCATTAGTCGCAACATTTCTGAAAGCACTTTCTCTTGCTGAGTCTACTTGTTCAGTAGTGGATAACTCTTTTGCAGCATTGATGAGTTCATCTGCCATTATCAGTTCATCGGCAATGCCTGCAAATATCTGAGAATTGACAACCTCTTTGGGTGTGTCTTCTGATTTGCCAGTAGACTTCTTTCTTGAAGTTCTGGGCTTCTTGGTTGCAACCTTTTCTTCAGATATCTTTTCAGATTTTCTCTTCTTAGGACCTTTCTGAGACCCAGTAACCTTTTTCATCAGATTTGTATACTCATACTTGTAGAGTAAGTTACTGTTGGCTATTTCAGCCGTCTCTCTGAGCTCAATGCCAAGCTTTTCCAGCAAGTAGCATATCTTCAGACCATAACCTACTGTGGCCTTTGGCTCAGCTAGTCCTTTGACAATCTTAGGCTCGAAGCCTTGAATCTTCTTCACAAATTTCATGAAGGCATACTTTCCCCAGTTAAAAGGGTTTTCCAGCCTTTTGTCTTGTTGATTCAGGAAGAACATCATGATCCATCGTTCTTGGCTTATCTGGTCAGCACCTCCTTGTAGACCATCAAAGCATCTGTGAAGAATGCAAGCTACTACATCCCAGTGAACCAACAGATGTCTGGTTCGAATGTCAACAAGCTTGAACTCAGTGGGTGTATCTGATTTTTCAAGATCACACACGTCACTGTAAAGTTCTTTAACACCTTCAAGGAGTTCATCATCCTTGGTGTTTATTTCAAAATCCTTTCCAAGATTTTGAACCTCAAACAACTTACAGAAAGTTGTTAAGTCCAGAAGGATTTCCTTTCCTTGGACTGAGGTTTTGATAGACACTATTTCAGTGCCTTCAGAAACACAGGAAATAATCCTGGAGTTGTTGTAAAATTCCAACACATCGAGTGATGAAATTCCACTTGGGCGAGCAGATAGAAAACCCTTGATTTGTGCCTTTTCAAGCATGTCAAGAACCAATTTTCTGTCAGTTTGGTTTTCTATTGCAGCAGTGAGGTATTCCTCAACCATGGCACCACCCCAAATCATTCTGTGACTTGAAGTCCAATGGTCAGGATTAAAACTCCTACCGATCGATTGTTAACAATAACCAACTCGTGCTTGCTTTTCAGCATCAGTGGAGGATTAAATTCTGTCGAAGTGTTCTTGAGGCCATCTCTTTATATAGTGTAGGAATTGAAATTGGTGTTTGAAAGAGATGTGATTCGATGATTCTTTTTAAAAACTTAATCTGATTTGCAGAGATTGTAGAGGGTTTGCAGAGAATCAAGAGAGAATTTGCTATTTTTGTGCAAGAAGAAATTTCGGATTAGGCAAAAGTGATTTCATTTGCCAAAATCCTATATATATAGCAGTTGAATCCCAACAGACAAATACATACAAATTGATTTTGTGTGTACGTATCTGTGATTTGCAAACAAGCGTGAGCAAAAGCTAGTTCGGCATTAAATGCTTAGTGGGCCATGCCTGAATTTCAACAGTCCACTATTTACTGTGAATCAATTTCCACCGTACAGATCAATCGCTTAACTTCATCGAGGGTCACCATTGCATCGTCAGCAATGATCACAATCAGCAAGTGTAATTGTGCCCATTTAATGAGTTTTAGCGACTTGCTATCTGAATCACAATTCTGTATGAGCAAGGACACTGTTCGCATCTGAATCTGTCTTATACTTAGGATTTTTCCAAGTTTTTCATCAAGATAGAAATAATGTGAGTTTCAAGAGAGTAGTTGACTGCAGATAGTTATACTATTCTCTTTTATGTTTCCCGTTTTTAGAATGATTCAGATATCTGAGTTCCCATCTCAGAGATCTTAAGCTATCTTTTTGCTCTTTACCCTTTTTGACTTCTGGATTCCCGTTCCAGATTTCTCTTTTCTCTCTTCTGGATACCCATTCCAGATACCTCTTCTCTGGATGCCCGTTCCAGATTTCTCTTTTCTGGATACCTATTCCAGATACCTGAACTCTTTCAGTTCATTGGCAGTTCCATTAGTCCAAGACTATGTCTTAAGGCTAAGAATCTACTTTCTTGTAGTGGCTTAGTGAAAATATCTGCAAGTTGGTCTTCAGTGCCAATCTTGAGTATCTCTATATTGCCTTTTTCAACATGGTGTCTGATGAAGTGATGTCTAACATCAATGTGCTTTGTTCTGGCATGAAATTTAGGATTCTGTGTAATCGCAATAGCACATGTGTTGTCACAGAAAATGGGAGTTTTCTTCTCATCGAGTCCATAGTCTTTTAGTTGTTGTTGTATCCACAGAATTTGTGTTGCACAACAACCAGCAGCAATATATTCAGCCTCTGTGGTAGAAGTCGCAATTGAGTTTTGCTTCTTGCTAAACCATGAGATAAGTCTAGTGCCCGTAAACCAAGTTCTGAGGTGCTTTTCCTATCAAGCAATGATCCAAAGATAATCGACATCGAGTACCCATTAAACTCAATCCACTTTCTTTAGGATACCACAATCCTACATCTACTGTACCCTTCACATACCTTAATATTTTCATAGCAATGTTGTAGTGTGTTTGCATTGGATTTGTCTGAAATCTAGCACATACTCCAACGGCATATTGAATATCAGGTTTACTTGCAGTGAGGTAAAGTAGTGAACCTATCAATTTCCTATACTTATGTTCTTCAACACTCTTGTCTGATTCAGTATAGGCCATTTTGGTTCCAATGCTCATAGGTATCTTAGCATTCTTTTCAGAAGGCTTAAGATTGAATTTTGTGAGCATGTCTTTTGCATACTTTGTTTGACTAATGAATATTCCATCATTGAGTTGCTTGACTTGCAATCCTAGGAAATAATTCATTTCTCCCATCATGCTCATCTCAAACTTGCTTTTCATGAGATTTGCAAAGTCATTACAAAGTTGCTTGTCCTTAGATCCAAATATGATGTCATCAACATATACTTGAACTAAGAGTAGTTTCCCATCATGATTTAAGGTAAATAAAGTTTTATCAACTTCACCTTTCTTGAAACCACTTTCCAGAAGGTATTTGGCCAAAGTGTCATACCATGCTCTTGGAGCCTGTTTCAGTGCATACAGAGCTTTCTGTAGTTTATAGACCATTCTACTTTCTAAGGAAACTTCAAAGCCAGGTGGTTGCTCAACATAAACTTCTTCTGCAAGTTCACCGTTTAGGAATGCACTTTTGACATCCATCTGATAAACTTTGAAATCTTTATGAGCTGAAGGCCGAAAGAGTCTTATTGCATCCAATCGGCAACCGGTGCATATGACTCATCAAAATCTAAGCCTTGATGCGAGTAAATCCCTTGGCAACCAATCTTGCTTTGTTTCTGGTTATTTCACCAGATTCATTCATCTTGTTTCTGAAAACCCATTTAGTTCCAATCACAGATATTCCTTCTATAAATGGAACTAGTTTCCAGACATTGTTTCTCTCAAATTGATCCAACTCTTCTTGCATTGCAGAGATCCAGTCTTGGTCTCCTAATGCTTCTTATATATTAGTCGGTTCAATATTCGAGATGAAACATCCAAAGAGAGAGTTAGCATTTTCAGCTATTGCTCTCCTAGTCCTAACACCCTGATTAATTGGTGCAATTATATCCTTTGTAGGATGATCTTTGATCCATTTCATCATAGGTTTAGTGCTAGTAGGATCAATATCCAGGTGATCTGAATGTGAATCACTAAGATTTTGATTTGATACTTTTTCAGTATCTGAGATATCTGACATATGGGAAATGTCATGGATATCTGACACTTATTCAGTGTTAGAGATATCTGAGACATGCATTTCAGCATTCTTATTTTCAGATACCTTTTCATGATGAAGGTTCTCAGTAACCTGTTCCATTTCTGGAAAACTCATAGGAAATTCCTCATCATGTTTGTGAGTCATCTTGTTGTTACTAGGCTTTTCAAGCTTTTCTACGTCAGAGTCATCCTCACTTTCCATAATGATGTTTTTTCTTTCAGAGGATTCTTCTTTAGGATCCCTCAGTAATAGTTCTTTGAACCTTTCTGAGAGTTCATCAATAGGAGGTGATTTCTTACTTCCTTCATAGAATACAACATGAACTGATTCTTCAATTTTCTTTGTTCTTTTGTTGTAAACTCTGTAAGCTTTGCTGTTTGTGGAATAGCCAAGAAAAACATCTTCATCTGCCTTTGGTTGAAATGTTCTCAGATAATCTTTCCCATTGTTTAGAACAAAACATCTACAACCAAATACTCTCAGATGTTTGATATTAGGGGGTCTACCAACCAAGATTTCATAGGGGGTCCTGTCATGGTGTTTGTTTATCAAGCATACATTACGAGTGTAGCAGTGTTTACAACTTCAACCCAATAAATTTCACTTATCTCAGTGTCAGCTAGCATTGTCCTTGCAGCTTCTTTAAGGGTTCTGTTTTTCCTTTCTGCAACACCATTTTGTTGAGGTGTTCTTACAGAGGAAAGTTGGTGTTGTATACCTTTGCAGGTACAAAACTCCTTTATGTACTGGTTGACAAAATCAGTACCATGGTCTGTTCTGATTGCAGATATCTTGTCATTTTTCATGACTTCAAGCTTTTTCAGCAGGTTTGGTATCTCCACCCTGGCATCAGATTTGTGTTTCAAAAAGACAACCCAAGTGAATCTTGAGAAGTCATCTACAACAACCAGACCATACTTCTTTCCTGCATAACTAGTTACAGATGATTCAAATAGATCCATGTGTAAAAGTTGCAGTGGTCTAACACTAGAGTGTCTGATTTTGGACTTGAAAGAGATCTTAGATTGTTTCCCCATCTGACAGGCAGAACAGATACCATCCTTTCTGAAAGATGTTCTCGGAAGACCAACCACTAACTCTTTCTTGGCAAGTCTATTCAGAGTTTTGAAGTTCAAGTGACTCATTCTTTTGTGCCATAACCAGTGCTCTTCTGTGTGACCAGATTGACTCACCATGAGACATTCTTGATTAGCAGATGCCCAATCAGAACATAAAAGACCTTTCCGACCAACTAAGATTATGCGCTTTGACTCATTGTCAATTAGTTTGCGATATTTAGCTTTGAATTTTATAGTAAAACCTTGTCGCAAACCGGCTCATGCTAAATAGATTGTATTTCAAATCCTTAACCTGTAAGACGTCAGTGATTGTTAAAGTTCCCAATTTGACGTTGCCAAATCCCAGAGAGGGATTTAATTCTCCTCCAGCAAATCTGATATCTGGTCCTGTGTTGCAAGCTTTGTAATCAACTAGATTTGCTTTGTCTCCTGTCATGTGCTTTCCGCATCCACTATCAAATAGCCATTGTGCTTTAGTCCGGAAGCATTACGCACACTGTGAAGCAGGAGATTAGGTTCTCATATCTTTGATGGAACCGTCGAATCAAAAGTTCTTCCAGAGGAATCCATTTTGAATGAATTTCTTGAAATATGCTTTTTATGACAGAACGTAAGGAGGAATTCTTTTGAATGAAAGTTATCATTAGTAAGAATTATTTTCTTCCTTGGTGTGTTCCTAGGTGCTCCATATGATGCTTTCGGATACTGTCAGTTTACGAGTTTGCTTTTCAAACTTAGCCTTCCTTGCCAGATTTCTTCTAGCCCTGGCATTCAGATTTTCAGTGGCTTGATTTAACTTCCACTTCTGATAATTGCTTTGAGCAATTCTAGCTTTCAGCCATCGTTCTTGTTCCTGCTTGTACTCATGAGCAAGTTGTTTTCCGATGCCTTTGTAGCCAATGCCGTTTCGAGCACTTGAAGCTATCTGAGATCTTTTCTCGTGACTTTGCTAGTCTCTGGTTGATCAATTTCTTTCGGAAAAAGTGACATGGGGAATTTGCCACTCTGCAATTCTACCTTTTGAGAGACATAGCATCGGGTGTTTACACTTTTCAGTGTTTTGTTTCTTTTCAGAGACGTACCCAGCAGTTTTGTTTTTGACTTGTTTTTCCCACAAAGGTCTAGTCGCAACTGCCTTTCCTTTGTCAACAATCTTTGTCTTTTCACCGATATAATAGATTGCATGGGAACTGTCTTGCTGAGTACTTACAAATGTTATTTTCTCCTTACTCTTATTCAGAGTGATAGAACAATCATGCATGTATTCACTTAAGTCCGTTCTTTTCGAAGGATCTCTTAAGTAAGATTGTACTTGAGAAGAGTGTCACTAGCTTTGGCATAAGATTGAAAAGATAGTTCTTTCTTCTTGAGTTCCTTGTTTTCGTAAAGAAGATTTTCATAATTCTTTTCGTAACTTCGACATTGCTTCTTCATGTGACTTTTCAGTCTCAGATATCTGAGCTTTGAGAAATGCATTTTCAGCATCCTTTCTCTCAGATTCTTTAACTAATTGAGAATTTTCCTTTTCAAGAGAATTCTTTTCTTCTTCAAGGTTTTCGGCTCTAGCTCGAATCATTAGAAATTCTCTTTCATAGATGTCAAGTTCTTTCCTGAGATTTTCTAGATTTTTTATTTCCTCTTCATCACTTTCATAAGTGTAGCAAGAAGTATGTGTTACCTCATCAGCCATAAGATAGTTTTCTATGTTGGAGATGTCTGGTCAATTTCAAAGAACTCCACACATTTCATTCTTCTTGAGGCGAAGTCGATTATATCATGAGTAACTCCACATAATTCTGGTGATGGTAGGGTTGAATCATCTGAATTGTCCTCTTCAGAATCTGTCTCAACGTCTAGAGCATCCAGTTGAATTTGGATTTTCTTTCTTTCTTCAGTTAACAAAGCTTTCTGGCTTCTTCTGAAGATTCTTCTATCTTTCTTGTCGCCTGTCCTTTGTTTGTTGAGGGCAGGACAATCCTTCTTGAAGTGGCGTGTTTACAATAGAAAGCAGATATCGCGTTTCAATTTCTACTTCCTCAAGACATGATGCTTTCTCGAATGGCTTGTTCAATGAGCTTTGCATATTTTGTCTTGGTGATAGTTTGAACTAGATGCTTTTTCAGCTTCTCTTTGGCTTTTCTTCTCTCAATTTCTCGACTGACAAATTTACTCATTTTCTTTGCAGCAAGAGCATCCTCAGTCTCCTCCTTGCTTTTCTTCTTTTCAGAAGTTCCTTGAGTAACTAGAGCAACATTCTGCAACTTTTCAGTTGTTTGTTCTCTCTGAGTTGTCTCATAGTCAACAGTAACAAGATGAGAGAAAGTTCCCTTTGGAGTGATATTTGGCATACCTTGGTTAAAATAAAAGAATTTAGTATGCTCCGGTTGTGGTTAAGACTTGACAATAGTCTTAATCTTCTCGGTGAGAGTATCTATTGCTTTCCCCAAGTCTTGACATATCACTCATGAGTGGTAAAAGCGAAATCAAGTTCTTCGAGTTTCGTGGGACCTTGTTTGAAATTTTGAAATTTCAACTTTAGAACTTCGAACTTGTTTTCCTTGGTTTTCGGTTCGGCCAGATTTCTTCAATCGGTTGCGAGCAACTTTCGCCGTTTAGCACCCACGCTTTACCGTATGTGCTCAGTGTCGATCTGATGATGATGTTACGAGCTTGACCATCCAAACGATTCCTCTTGGCATCTTCCGATGTCCAGAGTTCTCTGGGCTTTGGTTCGTAAATAACTTGACCAGTAGATCTTCCACTAGTTGACGCATCTGTTTGTGAAGATCCTTCGCTTTGATCTCTGTCTCTTCCACTCGAAACCTCCATGACTTGCTTAAGTTGTTGAATGACTATTGGGCCATTCTTTATTACTTCGATCATCTCGTCACTGATGGCTTCAAGGTGGAGCATCATGTTATTCTTCCATTTCTCGTAGTTCTCTGGTTTGAGAACTAGTGCATCACTGAGAGACATACCTGCACACTTAACACACAAATTAAATTGTCCTCAAAAGTGGACAAACTTCCTTCACCTATCTGGGGATCTAGGTTCAGTGCAGAAGGCTGGTGAACCTCCTGCTCTGATTCCACTTGTTGGTCCAGATAACGGCAAAGTAAAAGACTAGAGGGGGGGGGGGGTGAATAGTCTTTTAAAACTTTTGTCGATAACAAATATTTCTCTGATATCTGAATAGATATCTAATACTTAGAATCAGAGTGCGGAAGACTTAATAAAGATAAGTGCAGAAACAGTTAATAAGTGTGTGTGTGTTGCTGAAGTATAAATACAGAAACATAAATGACACAACAAGTATAGTGGTATCTGGAGGTGGCGTAATCCTCCAACTAATCCACTTCGGTCTATCAGAGACCTAGAATTCACTAGAACAGATAATTGAGATTTCCTTACAATAATCCTATTCTAAGATTATTAAACAAATGGTTCCCAACCAAATGTTCCCCCTGAGTTGTTCCCCGGCTTTCACAGCCAAGTACTTCCTGTACTCAGAAACCTTTGAGTTGTTCCCTAGCTTCCCAAGCTAAGTACTTCCTATACTCAATAACCTTGGAGTTATTCCTCAGTTTCGCAAATCAAGTACTTCCTATACTCCGGTAACCTTGGAGTTATTCCCTGATTTTTCAAACTAAGTACTTCCTGTACTCCACGCCAGTTATGGTGTTGGTTTAGGTTTGAGTTGTCAGACGAGCGTCTTAATAACTTTTCAGTTAATCAGATAGCTCTATGAACTAAGTTACTTAATACACTTTACAGCGTATGGTATCTTGTTCGATTTTACTGACCCAAGTCTTATGATATCTGTTCAAGAGAATGAATCTCAGATAGTTGATCTTTTGATTCAACTCCTTCACAGATAGATTTGCTTGTTTAGGATCATGACACTTAGAACTTCAGTGTTTACTCAAGATCAAAAGCTTTAGTCGCAACAGAAAGCTTTGATAATAAGTAAGTTGCTTTGAGAGAGAGTAAGATAATCAGATATCGTATGCAGTTCAAGGTCTTGTGTTCTGAGTTGTGTATTCCGTGTATCTTCTCAAGCTGTCTAAGTGTTGATATTTATAGATGAATTTGAGTGCCATTTGAATAGTATCCGTTAGGCTCAAATTCAAACTATCGATATTTGTGTATAGTACTGTAGCAGATTTTGTCTTCTTCTCAGAAGCTGCCGTTGCTTTTATTCAGACATCTCTGTCCGTGCATTAAATGCATTGTACTATACGTTTTGTCCTGTAGTGTCAACGGAACTATGCTTTTTATCAGAGACTAGTGTTATCTGATTCTTTGCACGTCCTTATCTTCATTCTTCAGATACCACTTGTATTTATTGAAACAACTTTGTTTGCAATATATATTTCTCTTTCAGAAACGTGGTTAACGCTCAAGGTATCTGAGAATAGATATCTGTGGACACTTTCCTTGTTTTCAGATATGTATCTTATTTCTCAGATATCTCTTGTGACACAGTTTGTTTGAAACTGTTCGTGTCTACAAGATATCTGGCTAAGATATCTGAACAACAGATTCAGTAATCTTGTGCAGTTTTCTTCAAGTCTTCAATTGTTGTTGAGCTTTCTGCTTGGATGACTTCTTCTTGGTCTTCTCTTCATAAAATAAAAATTACATTTCGAGACCTAACATCCTATACAAGATTAGCTAGACTATCATACTTAGTGGGTTTCCTCTTTTACAATGTTCAAGTGAACCAAGAGTACTAATCACCTTTCTGAGACTAAGATAAGTCATCATGTTGCTGAACAAAATCTAAACAGATATTCTTAACAAAATATCTAACAAGTTCATTTATTCTAATGATGATAGTCTTGAATCACAACCCCTTCGGAAATCAATATCAACTTTTAAAAGTTGTAATTTTCTTGTATTGACAAAAAACAAAAAGATGATATAATAGATTTACATGATGTTAATATGTACGCCAATGATGAGTCAGTTTTATACCGTCTCATTTGGTATTTTTTACCGTCTTTTTGTCATCCTTCAGTGTAGTTTTAGTAGTTTTCCTAGAGTTTTTTTACTTGTTTTGTTCTTTGTGTGTTTTGTAGATATTTGGCTAAACCGCACTAATTGAAGGCAAAATGGTGTATTTTATATGCATCTACAAGATTTGGAGTTCCAATGCCTCGTATGGATTCTAGAAGTGGAGCGGGAAGGCCAAAATATCAAGAATCGGAGTCAAAAGGCGTCAAAGGGGCAAAATAGTGACTCCAGGAGAACTGGCGACGCTAGTTTGATAACTGGCGTACGCCAGCGTCTCATTGTTTGGCTTATCGCCAAACTGGCAACGCCAGTTCTAATAAGTGGCAACGCTAGTTTTCCAACTGGCGAAGCCAGTTTCTTCTTGCCGTTACTGTACGATGCGATTTTGTTTCCTAATTCGCCCAGACCTAGTTTTTCTCCTTTCTATTACTTGGAGTAAGACGGAATCACTTTTCATATTCATTCTGTTGTGAACAAATACAATACTTGGCCCTAGATCTAGAAAAAGCTCCATACATTCATACTTTGACATTGAGACAATTTGGAGCTTGATTTTGACTATTCGACGAAGGGTTGATATCGAATCCCTGATTACTGTGGTAAATCTCTATTGTTTTATATTATTCAATTTGTTCTTACTCTGTTTCTCGAATTGTTTAAGCTTGCATGCGATTATCATTCTGTTTGTGTTAATCATGAGAAATATCTTGTATTCTTTCATCCTTGCTTCGATTATGAGTAGCTAAATCACTCCGGACATGGTAGTTGCGTGATAGCTTTGCGTATTCGCTTCTAGGGTTTGAAATCGTTCATATAGGTTAGGCTCGTTCAAAGATCTTCATAAAAACCCTTCAATTCAATACTCTCGTTCAAAGATTCTCTAAAAGGTTTGGTTAAGATCGTGGATTGACGACCCACGATTACTCAAGTTCAAATATCTTCAAATTCGTTTGGTAAAGGTTGAATTGATAGTTTTCTATACACCGACCGTGTGACAGTATGAACGTATCCCTAGAGCGAATTAGCATTGCTTGATCATAACTACTGTGTTCCTCCTACCTCATTCTTACAAATAATTACATTGCTGATTTCTGTTTTCTAGTTATTAGAAGTATTCAACTCAAACAAATCAACATTGTTTCACAAGTAACTATTTGTTTTCATTCGTTGCGATAGCCTAATTGATTCCTTAGCGAACGAACTCGTGGTTAACTTTGTTTATTCTCCAACAACTGCTTGCTACTTGTTTCCAAGTATTAATTTGAGCACATCAAATTTGGCGCCGCTGCCGGAAAATCAATTCCTACTGTAGCGCTTGATTGCAAATTTTTACTCGTTTTGTTTATAGTTTTCTTTTGTTTCGTTAGTTTTTATTTTGTCGGAACTACTCGTAGTTTCTTGTCTTCGTGTGTGTAGGGACTTATGCAACCAAGATACCGTATCTGATGGACATCTACTCTATCTGCCAGAAAGAGAGGGGACTCCTTCATAGTTTCCGTCAGCTTCCTGGAGAAAGATTCTACAATGCATGGTATCGGTTTAGAGAGCTCGAAAAAGGGTGCATAAATGCTAGATTGAGCAGTAGGGATGTGATAGGATGTTTCTATTTTGGATTGACCAAGGATGATCAAACAATATTAGAAGAAGCCACGAGACAACCCATAGATGAGTTTAAACTCAAACAATTCTTTGACTTAGCCAATTCTTTGAGTTTGTCGATGTTGCTGATTGAGGACATCCAGCGTGAGAAGATAAACTATCCTCCGAAATGACTTGAATCGCCCCTCTGTAAGAAGAAACCCATTCTACCCTAACTTTCTTGGTGACTTGAACCTCGCCTCATCGCATAAGAAGAAACGATTCTACTTGCTTACTGAGGTGACTCACGAATCGCCTTATGGTACAAGAAGAAACCCATGATTCGCACGTCATAGTCCCATCATACACATTGGACTGCCCAGGGAGTTTCGACCCACTTTTTCGTTTTTATTTTCCCTCTGATTCCCATAGTTATTTTTTAGTTTTTGAATATTCTGATTTGTTTAATTTTAGTTTGCAGGGAATCATGGAACTGTTAGAGAACCTGAGGAGAGAAGCTAAGGATGGCTCACAAAATGCTGAGGATACCGGGACGGATGCAAGGGATTCGTTCCCGTTTGATAATGGATAGCAGCATTTTCCAAAAGTCGAGCCAACGACTATAATAAAAGGCGCTTCCCGGGAGGCAACCCGGGGATAAGTTTTCCTTCACTAACGTGTCTGCATTCTGTTTCCTTCGCTTGCTTAAACTTGAAACTCAATGACGAGCTAAAGTTTAGGTTTGGGAGGGATTTCATATGTTATGTGTTGTCTACGTGGGGTGGTATGTTAACCAATTTTATGTGATTATTTTGTTTTCAGTTTATGTTTGTGTCTTAGCTTTTTAGATAGAGTCTTTTGGCCTATTTTCAAACTTTCGTGGTGAGTCTGAGTCTTTTACCAAGTCGAACATCCTTTGTAGGTGTTAAATCCACTTGCTGCTTACGTTTTGTTTGATGATTAGCTGGAAGTAGGACAGTGTATTTTTAATCCTGGAAGGTCGTTTCTCTTTTAAATAGCAAGTTTGTTTTACTCCTTGGTCCAAAAAGCCAGTGAGAAGCCTGAGAGCCGATGAAAATTTTTTGTACCGGCAAATGTATTGTGTGATTTCCTAGGTTGTGCAAGTTTTTACGTATTACTTGCGCCTTTTCATACTTATGTGTACTCAGTCTTGTTAGGGATGATGAACGGCATGCCCTTTTTAAGACCTTTCACCTGTTCCAAGGAACAGGTTTGGGGAGAGAACTGTTATCTTGCGACTTATAAGTGCTGTTTTGCGTTATTGCTGAAAAGCTTGTTTACTGCTCCTTAAGGCTTATTGATATTTGAATCTCGGGGTGGATCTATGGTCTTCATTGATCACTGTTAGTTGTGTTAGGCGTGTTTCAAATACTACCTATATACCGGCGTGGTCCTAAAAAGCCATATGTCCGTGAGGGTTGATGGCACGTATACCAAACTGACACGCACAAAAGTGCGGACTTTCGGTAAAACAGACACCTGCAAAAAATTGAGATTAAAAGAGCCCAATGTGGCCACGCACAGAATTCAGTGAAGTATTACGAGATCTGATGTTGTTTTGAATTGAATAGGGGGAGCAGTTTCAGCTTTTGTTTTCTCAAAAATTGAGTCGCCTGTTAAGTCCCTTTCGATCTAATGAGACGAGTACAAAAGCATAAGATATTTTAGGCACCTTTGTGACTCAAGTCACCTTCCCAGTTTATTTTTTAGCTTATACCCCATTTGGATACTTCCAAGAGAGTGAGAGGTATACTGCATTCACCTGCGAGGGACTAGCGAGCTACACTTAAGTCCTGTTTGTCTGGGAAACGATTGTGTTTGATTTTCTGTACACTGTTTTGCCAAAGTCGGTTTGATGATAAAATTTTTGCATCTCGTAGACTTACTATTTACAATGGCAGATTTGGTCACTTGGGACTTTGACTCTTTGTTTGTTGTCGTGGTTTGAGTCTAGTTTTTGTCTAGGTTTATTTGTTTGCTCGAGGACGACCAAAGGTTCGGTTTGGGGAGTTTGATGAGTCAGTTTTGTACCGTCTCATTTGGTCTTTTTTACCGTCTTTTTGTCATCCTTGGGTGTAGTTTTACTAGTTATCCTAGAGTCTTTTTACTTGTTTTGTTCTTTGTGTGTTTTGTAGATATTTGACTAAACCGCACTAATTGAAGGCAAAATGGTGTATTTTATATGCATCTACAAGATTTGGGGTTCCAATGCCTCGTATGGATGCTAGAAGTGGAGCGGGAAGGCCAAAATATCAAGAATCGGAGTTAAAAGGCGTCAAAGGGGCAAAATAGTGACTCCAGGAGAACTGGCGACGCCAGTTTGATAGCTGGCGTATGCCAGCGTCTCATTGTTTGGCTTATCGCCAAACTGGCGACGCCAATTCTGATTACTGGCGACGCTAGTTTTCCAACTAGCGACGCCAGTTTCTTCTTGCCGTTACTGTACGATGCGATTGTTTCCTAATTTGCCTAGACCTAGTTTTTCTCCTTTCTATTACTTGGAGCAAGACGGAATCACTTCTCATATTCATTCTGTTGTGAACAAAAACAATACTTTGCCATAGATCTAGAAAAAGCTCCATACATTCATACTTTGACATTGAGATAGTTTGGAGCTTGATTTTGACTATTTAATGAAGGGTTGATATCGAATCCCTGATTATTGTGGTAAATCTCTATTGTTTTATCTTATTCAATTCGTTCTTACTCTGTTTCTCGAATTGATTAAGCTTTCATGCGATTATCATTCTGTTTATGTTAATCATGAGCAATATCTTGTATTCTTTCATCCTTGCTTCGATTATGAGTAGCTAAATCACTCTGGACATGGTAGTTGCGTGATAGCTTTGCGTATTCGCTACTAGGGTTTGAAATCGTTCATATAGGTTAGGCTCGTTCAAAGATCTTCGTAAAAACCCTTGAATTCAATACTATCGTTCAAAGATTCTCTAAAACATTTGGTTAAGGATCGTGGATTGACGACCCACGATTACTCTAGTTCAAATATCTTCAAACTCGTTTGGTAAAGGTTGAATTGATAGTTTTCTGTACACCGACCGTGTGACAGTATGAACGTATCCCTAGAGCGAATTAGCATTGCTTGATCGTAACTATTGTGTTCCTCCTACCTCATTCTTACAAACAATTATATTGCTGATTTCTGTTTTCTAGTTATTAGAAGTATTCAACTCAAACAAATCAACATTGTTACACAAGTCACTGTTTGTTTTCATCCATTGCGATAGCTTAATTGATTCCTTAGCGAACGACCTCGTGGTTAGCTTTGTTTATTCTACAACAACTGCTTGCTACTTGTTTCCAAGTATCAATTTGAGCACATCAGCCAATAATATGACTTTGATTTAAATTTTAGAACATTACATGTTCGTTATTGTAGAGTTCATGAATTACATATTTTCTTTGTAACGACATGTAATGAACACCTAAATTCTTGGTGAACTATTATAGTCTCCTGCTGAAGGGTCTTGCTGAGGTGGCATATCACCACTTGGATAGTCTTCACTTGGCTCAGTAGGCGTGTGAGAGCTTACACCACAATCCTTCGTGCATTTACACCTCTGCATCAAATGCGAGCATTTCCCATGTTTAAACCCTTCTTCTTTACAAATCAAATTGGAATTGTGGTGATCAGAACCAAGATATAGACCCTTAAACCTTTCACTCGGTGTTTCGCAAATTGATGCTATAGCTGGCCAAATCATCATAACATCTACATTTTATAAAAATACAAAGTGTTGATACAGATATATGTCCAATCCGGTAAGGGCGCCATAGATCGTGTCCTAGAGCGCATCAAGGCTAAAAATAACCAATTCAGTACTTGTCCGACCTTGGGTAGTCCGCCTTAAGGGAATCCTTCCTGGTCAACCAGTACACTCAGGTCAATACACCGTTTCAGCTAGTCCGACCTAGCTGGGGGTACAACCTCAGAACTCGACAAAGGATCGCAATCCGACATTGTCAGGGTACCAAACGGACCAGACGAGATAAACTCGGACGCCACCTTATCAATAAGACCCAACGTATGTATTGGAACCTCCAAGATACTTCCGAGCAGCTTGTGTCTCGGACCGTCACTGAGTTACCTAGGAACAGACCAACTCGACAGGGCTCGGATCATTCTAAAGGTCTCACACGGACCTATCAGCGAGAATAGTACTCTGCGAGGTAAAAGGACCAATCTACCTTCCCAGGCCCATCTAATGGTGTTGGACTTTCACATACTATTAGGCCATGGGTCAAGGGAGCATTGGTGTCCAAATCCTGAACATACACTCGGCATCATATGAACCACTTCATAAGTACATGATAACTATAAATATAGCACAAGATTCCATACATTAAGGTAAGTCAAGTCATATCATAACTTCCCTCATAATTACTACATTGAGAGCTTCCTTCTCTCTCTTGAATAAAATCTCTTCCCGGTTTGACAATAGCAAACCGGGTTACCCTTCTAACCCCCACCCCTAACTTAGTCCTTCCAGGTGTTCTGGCTCGGACAAAGTTCTCAGGACGGACACCATGTTGGAGGCGGATCTTATAATTGGGACTTGTAGTAGTTTTGGACTTGTAGTAGTTTAGTTAGTGTTTGAGGCTCAACCCCTCAACATTTTTGGCGCCGTCTGTGGGAATCCTTACAAAAGGTTCTATGTTTCAATCGAGCTGATGGCAAGAACGAGAAGGGAAGCACGGACCAGTACTGTTGGCATCGGAACTCCACCACCCCGCCCCCACGGACGTCCACCTAATAGAGGACGAACGGCCACAGTAGCGGGAAGGAATGCTGAGGGAAGAAGATACCGAGCGATGGTCACACAACAAGCCCATCCTCCGATGAAGGAAGGGACGTTCCATCCAGGAGAGTTCGTGATGTTCCTGAGAATGATGTACTTGAGAATCACGGAGAGGAGGCCTCACAAGTTCCTCTGGCAGGAACACAAGGTCCTCCTCCAGGTCAGCATTTTACCATGCCTGATGGTCGTATAGTCCGCAATAGTGATTTTGGATTTAACGAGAATCAATTTGGTAGACTGCTTATGATAATCCAAGGTTGTCTTGGGTCTAACAATGTCCAACCTCAACAAGTCACTCCGCCAGTGGCTAATGCGGGGCAAGTTGAGCCCGCTCTATCAATGAACGAACAACGTCCGATCCAGCAGAGGTTGGGGAATCGGCTACCACAAGAGGACTTGCAGAATCTCCTAGACAGAAGAGCCTCTGCTTCCCAGGCTCAACGTGAAGGAAGTCCGAACAGACAGAGAGCACGTCAGGAAGACGGAAATAGGCAACCTAGAGCTCCGCAACAAATACCCCCCGCGAGCTAGAGATCATGTAGCAAAAACCATTCCCTTGGTCCACGTGGATGAACTCCCAGCGGATATGGCAGTTCTAACAAGGACGGGAGATATGATGAATGCGGAAGAAATCTATGCTCAACAAAAGGCCTTGGAAGCTCAGATTCTCAATCTCGGACGTTTGGTGAAAGATCATGAGCAGATAACTACTAGTGCACAAAATCCTTTATGTGATGATATCATGAAAGAAAAGGAAAGAAACAGGAACTGGGATCAAGTGATTCCAAACTTGGAGTACTACTACGGAGATACTTGTCCTGTGGGCCACTTGACAAGGTACAACAGCAAGATGGATTCCAAAGGGATGAGTGATAACATAAAAGTTCTCACTTTCTCATCCACTCTCTTCGGAATAGCCATGGGTTGGTACACTACACTGCCAAACCTCTCTTCCAAGTTCCTGAGGAGATTTGGAAAGTCGAAAAGAAAGAAACGGACCGTGGAGCACTTGGCGGAAGTTCTACAAAGAGAACAAGAGGATCTTAGGACTTTCCTAGATCACTTCAATGCGGAGGTTCTCCGAGTTGAGTCTCACAGTATTAAAGAACGGGTCCGTCACCTGTATGCTAATACTTACAACGGAGAACTCCGAAGGAAACTCTCTAGCCAGGAAGTAAGGAGTGAAAATCATTTGGATGATATTTGTGAGAAAGTGATGTACGGAGAAGAGTACAGAAGAAACGTTCCGGTGAGAGCTGGATCCAAGAAAGGGAAGGAGCCAATGAAGTAAGAGCAACGCCACGGAAAGTTTGATCCGAAGGAATACAAAGACAAAGGTTTCAAGAGGGAAAGGAGTCCACCATGAAGGTATGTGGATTACACCCATCTCAATAGACCGAGATCCGACATCTTGGCCACCATTATGGAGAAAAAGTTGGATGTTCAATGGCCAAAGCCATCTCGCAATAATCGGAAGAACAAGAATGCAAAAGGGTATTGCCAATTTCATAAGAGTTGTGGTCATGAGATGGACGATTGCATTCAACTGAAAACCGAGGTTGAACATTTAATAAGAGGAGGAAAGTTGAAGGAGCACGTCTATACCGACGAACTTTCTAGGCATGATAGAACGGAACAGAGAAGGGAAGACAGAACAGCGGAGCCACAACCACGTCCGCTATCACTGGCCCCTCTGCCAATCAATCATCCGTATCGGACAGATCATCACCAGTACGAGTATGATGATGATATTGAAATGGAGAATCGTCCATATAGTGGAGTGATCAACACCATAGCAGGACGTCCGGTCGGTGGCGATAGCAGGAACACAAGGGAACGGATAGCTCAGAATTTGTGGAACAATGATATATCCTACGCTACTCCGGTGATCCGTGGAACTAACACTATCTCCTTCGATGATAGTGAGATTCCCCCTCCTACGGCAAGAGGCGAGGACATGGATGACCCGGATGTTCAACTGGTGGTTTCCTTAACCATAGCAACCTATCGAGTAAACAAGATCCTGGTAGACACAGGGAGTTCCTCGAACATCATTGCCAAAAGAACAATCGATCAGATGAATTTGGGAGGAATCAATATGAGAGAGTTAATACCTCCATATTAGGATTCGGAGGAGGTACTATCCGTCCTTTAGGAAGCTTCATGCTTCATGTATCGTTGGGTACACATCCCGCAAGAGTGACACAGCTAGTCGGTTTCGTAGTGGTAAATCGAACCTTCGATTATAATGCCATCTTTGGTCGTCCGGGGCTCAATCAGTTCCGAGCTATATCTTCTACCCTCCATAACATAATGAAGTTTCCAACTCCCTATGGAATTGGAGAAGAAGTAGGAAACATCCGAGAAGTTTGGGAGTGTTACATCATGTCTACTAGGAGAGCATCCGCTCCTGTATTAGTAGTCTCTTTGACTTCCGATCTGCAGGTTGTTCTCCCTCCGAAAAAGGAAAATCCCAACATTGGAGTAGGGAGTCAGAAGGACAAGTTCCCCAAAACCGCACGGATCGAACCTCATGAAACTCTCAAGGATGTTAAACTTGTCACTGGAAGCCCGTACAAGAGACTAAAATCGGAACAGAAATGAATGCAGAAGTGGAGATGAAAGTCATCGCTTGTCTCCGAAACAATAGAGATGTTTTCGCTTGGAGCACTGACGACCTCAAGGGGATAGATCCGAGGGTCGCTGTTCACCGTCTGAACATGGACCCGTCGATTAAGTATATCCGCCAGAAAAGAAAAGATTTTGGTCCAATCGAGGATGCCATCATAGCCGTGGAAGTTGACCGGCTCATGAAGGCCGTACATATTTAAGAAGTCCGTTATTCCGATTATGTTTACAACGTCATCCTAGTTGAGAAATCACCGGGTAAATGGTGGATGTGCAATGACTTCACAAGGCTTAATAAGTTTTGCCCAAAGGATCAATACCCATTGCCATGGATTGACCAATTGGTCGACTCCACAGCCGGATGTGAGTTACTGAGTTTTATGGACGCGTATCAAGGCTTTTACCAGATTCGGATGGCCAAGGAGGATATTAAGAAAACAGCTTTCTTTGATGCAGGAGGGGTGTATTGCTTTAAAGTGATGCCCTTCGGACTGAAAAATGTAGGAGCTACTTACCAACGGCTGGTAAATCAAATGTCCAAAGAGGAAATTGGAAAAACCATGGAGGTTTACGTGGATGACATGCTTGTTAAAAGCAAAATCAAGGAACAACATATAGAGCACTTGAATAAATGCTTTGCTATCCTTAGGATGTACAGAATGAAGCTCAATTCGGAAAAGTGCACCTTCGGAGTAAAAGGCGGGAAGCTCTTAGGTTATATGGTCACGGAAAGAGGGATAAGTGCTAATCCCGAAAAGATAAAAGCTATCCTAGATCTTCCCCAACCAAAGAACATCAACGAGGTACAACAGCTTATTGGACGTCTTATGTCCTTGAGTCGCTTCATTTCACAATCCGCAGAGAAGAATCTTCCATTCTTCAAAATCCTCCAGAAGGAAGAGAACTTTGAGTGGACGGCAGAATGTTCCAAGGCTTTTAAAAATTTGAAAAAGTACCTCCATTCCCCTCCACTGCTCTTCAAACCCGTAGAAGGAGAACCACTCTACCTCTACCTAGTCGTTAGGGAAGAGGCAATGAGTTCCGTGTTGGTAAGGATCCAAGCAAATGATCACATGCCAATTTACTATCTTAGTAAAGCCCTTGCTGGGGCGGAGACAAGATATGTAAAGATTGAGAAACTTGCATATGCTTTGGTTAACACAGCTAGGCGGTTGAAACCCTATTTCAAATCTCATAAGATAGTGGTCCTAACTGCGGAACCTCTGAAACAGGTCCTTGGAAAGCCCGACCAATCCGGACGACTCTCTAAGTGGTCAATTGAGTTGAGCGAATACGACATTAGCTATCAGGCTCTGACAGCCATGAAAGCTCAAGTTATTGCTGACTTCCTAGCGGAGTACCCTGAAGCAGAGTCAGGTAAAGTCTCGGATGAGCAGGCATTCGAGTGCTTGATTACCAAGCAGATCAAACGTAAGTCAGTTCCGCCAAAGATCAACCCGGATAACTTTGAAGATGCTCAATTCATCAATCAATCTCGGACTCCATCATGGGAAGAAACTCGGGTCAACCACATGTTCATCCTTGATAATATCTCAAACGAATCAAAAACTGATAACTCCAACCAGGATACTCAGAAAGAGGAGGAACAAAGGTAAAAAATTCAGGAGCCCATAAAAGACCCCCAAGCCAAGGAACATCCCACTGATGTTTGAACATTGGAAGTGGATGGTTCATCCACCAGAAGAGTGGGAGGCATTGGAATCTACCTTAAAAGTCCTGATGGAGCGGAACTCGACTATGCGATATCTTTGGACTTCAAGGTTACAAACAATGAAGCTGAATATGAAGCACTGTTGGTCGGACTACGTATAGCCAAGTCTCTACAAATCCGAAAACTCAAAGCCTACACGGATTCACAGTTGGTTGAAGCCTAGTTTTCTGGTGCTTTTGCCACAAAAGGTCCTTCAATGATCAAGTATCTTGAGCTACTGAAGCAAGAAGTGAGTCTCTTTGAGGAGTTTACCCTGGAAAATTTCGATAGGGAATGGAATGAAAGAGTGGACACTCTGGCAAAGTATGCGTCCACAACAGCTGCTTTAGACACAAGAAGAGTCATTCTACTCACAATTAGGAACTCATCCATCATGAGTCCTACTCAGACCATTATGGTCATTGGAACAGGAAGAAACTGGATGACTGATATATTTAATTACCTCAAGGACGGATCACTACCTACTGATCCGAAGGAGTCAAGGAGTGTACAGTGCCGAGCAAACAGGTATTTCATACTTGGAGAAGATTTGTATAAGAAATCCTTCACTGGAACCCAATATGAGATATTTGGATCCACAAGAAGCAAGGACAGTGCTTGAAGAAATTCACAGTGGAATCTGCAGAAGTCATTCTGGTGGGCGGACTCTTTCTCAAAAGATCATCCGACAAGGTTACTACTAGCCTACCATTGACAAAGACTCTGCAGGCTTCGCCCGGAACTGTCCTGATTGTCAATATTATGCAAACATCCCCCATCGTCTGACTCACCCAATGACTCCGTCAGTCATAGCATGTCCGTTTGACCAATGGGGAATTGATATTGTCGGACCTTTCCCGAGAAGCACTCAACAAAAGAAATTTGTAATTGTAGCTTTGGAATATTTCACCAAATGGGTAGAAGTAGAGGCCGTTGCCACTATCACAGAAAGCCGTGTGCGGACCTTCATTTGGAAAAACATCATCAGCCGCTTCGGCTTACCAAGAATTCTTGTCTTGGATAATGGTACACAATTTTCGAGCAACAGACTTAAGGAATGGCTGGCTTCCTTCAAAATTGAGCAATGTTTTACATCTGTTGGATACCCACAGGCTAACGGACAGGCTGAGTCCACGAACAAAACAATTGTCAAGATCCTGGAGAAGCGACTGAGGACTTCTCAGGATAGTTGGGCGGATGACCTAGATGGTGTACTTTGGGCTCATCGCACCACAGCACGGACTGCAACTAGGGAGACTCCTTTTGCTCTGGTTTATGGCACGGAAGCAATCATACCAGCAGAGATTGCAGTCGAAACAATGAGGATCCAAGAGTTTCATAATTTCGCCAATTAGGAAGCTCAGATCTATGACCTAGACATGCTAGATCGAAAGAGGACCGAGGCATTGGCTAATATCCATAGATATCAAGCAACTGCAGCCCGGGTCTATAACAGGAATATTCAAGCTAAAGACTGACAGGTCGGAGACTTAGTGCTCCACAGAGCTGATATCTTGAGCAATGTTCGGAAATTCAAACCCAAATGGGAAGGACCTTACAAGATCATCAGAGCTAGAGTGAATGGAAGTATGAGTTGGAGGACGAGCACGGACGCCCACTTAAGCGTACTTGGAATGCTAAGAACCTTCAAAAGTTGTATGCTTAGGGTCTATTACACGGAACTCTGTCAGTTATGTTTTTGTTACTCTTTTGTCATTGGCCACGCAGCCCACAAGTTGTAATTGAATTTACGGCAAATCAATACAACTTTCATCTTTCGATTCAGATCGAAATTTGATTATTTACATGGCAAAGAGAATCTAACAACAATTATGTTTGTACAATAAACAAAATTGCACATAATCCCCTTTGTACATCATACGATCTAATATATCTATTCGGATCCACACAACATCTACAATACAACGGAAAAGTCTGTCACATTCTCCGAGATAATCCATAACTTCACTAGGGGATCTCTCAACCAAAGGAACCCTTAGCACTCCAATAGCATTGATCCTTCCATAAACAACGAGTAGTTAGATGTACCTGTAACACGGAACAAACAAGGATCAGTCTCCGGACATGAAGATTCTTCAAAACATCCATTCGTTCGAATCCAAACAGGGATCTGACACATTGATCGTACTACGACCCACCTGCCAGCAGCTCCTCGGACACGACAAGCTCCTACCGAGTGGTCCGAGAATTAGCAAGTTGATACTTTTTTACCTAACTTTCAAATCAAAGGAAGTGATCAGAGTTTACAAGAGTTGTATACTCATGCAATCTATGAAAACTACGCATATCTCGATGGATCAAGGAAGTATGGAACACACAAGCATCATTGAAAAGAAAAAAGGATATTGTACTAGCAAAAATATTATATGCCGAAGGAAAAAATTAATGCATTTGGCAACAGATCTGTGCCATCAAAGAACAATATTCTATTATTACAAATTTCCACGGAGCATACCCCGGGCTTCTCACTGAGGACGAGGCGGGCTCGGACTGACTTCTCTGGTGCCAGACGGATTGGCGATAGACAGATTGGCAGTGGACGTCCCGACACTAGTGGCATTCGCAACAGTGGTGTTTGTGGTATTCGCACGCGACTCGTCAATGGCATCGAAGGATGCCTTTATGCTCTCGAACACGTTGTAGGCCGCGTCATGGCCATGGATCCGAGAGGGCATATGGTACCAATTCTTCAGGAAGCTCAAATAATTCTTGAAGGGCACGAAGCAGACTTTCTCCAGAGCATTCGGAACAAACTTAGGAAGAAAAGGTCTGCCGTTGTTGATCTCAATGTCACCTTCATCGGTGACCACCTCCGCGAACTCACATGCGGCCAACCGCTCATCCGGAACGACCTCCACTGGAATTTCCAACCCATTATCATCCACGGACGGATCCAATCCTTCCTTTTTCCAGTCAAAGTTGGGAGGCACCAACCCCTTTGCTTGCAACTAGCCAATGGAGGATGAGAACCCCTCCAAGCGGAGAGCATCAACTTTGTCCACCATGAAGAACTTGAATGAGTCGGACTTCATAAAGTCCTTCACAGCCTAGATCCGGGCAAACTGGATATCCTCGAGAAGGAAATCCTTGGACTCTAGGAACATCTTCAGGGCCCCATCCATGAAGTGATCCTGCCATTCCAGGTCCTCCTTAGCCTGGTCCCAGTTAGCCTTCAGCTTGGTGATAACCCCATCATTTCTCTTGGACTGGGCCTCGATCTGTTTCACCTTGTCCACCTCCTCCGCCGCAGTAGCCACCGCCTTATGCAGATCCTCTTCAATGGTAGCCCATTCACTGGCCTTCCACTGCATCGCTCTGATCATACATCCGAGCTACAAGAGATCCGAATAATCAAAAGTTGTATTTCAAACGTCAATAGAAACTACAAATCCACGGAAATCACTTACCATTTGGTGCAAATGGTGGATATCTCCGACCCTCTCAATCTCAGGGAGTCCACAACTCCGCTCATACTCCGCATCAAGGGCCGCTTGATCGGATAACGGAAAAATGGCGGAGAATTGCTGCCTCTTCGCCACAGGAGATACATCCGCAGTTGCATTTCACTTCTTGCCAGAAACGATGGCATCACGCATCAGCATGTCCCGAGGAGGTGTGGATGTAGTAGAGCCACCAGGCCTAGAGGTCCTCGGAGCAGCATAAGTTGGAGGCTTCGAAGCAGTAGCACTCCGGATAAAAGGAGCTTTGCCTTTGTCAGGCACCTCCAAAGTTTGCGGAGCCTCACCCGCATTCTTCCGCCTATCCTCTTCCGCTGCATTCTTAGGGCCCGGCATTGGGAGACCCATGGAAGTATTGATGATTCTGGCCCTCTGGCCAGTGGCAAGCTCAAGAGCTTGTTGTTCCCTCTTCTGCTTCTTTTTCTCACGGAGAGTCGACATGATGTAGTCGAACCAGTAAGCTGCGGAACAAACAACAATGTCATATACGGATTAATAAAAGTACGAATAGCGGACAACTATGAAACAATCATACATGACATTCAAAAGAAGAGAAAACACGAGTTCTAATATAGAATCCTTACTGAAGTCGGTCTTCCCTCCGACCTCCACAACATCAGTCAGTCCGCACAAATAAGGCAACTACTGACAAATCAACCCGTGGAACGGATACGTAGGTGGCTTATTTTTCTTGTGGATTTCCGCCACCCACGGAGCCACATTCTTGGGGAGAGGGCGCCAGTCCGGGATACTTTCCCTGGAAACCTCTTGGGCAACCCCCATTGCTCCCATCTCCCTGCGGACTCTCCAGGCTTCAAAGCCATCCGCACAAAGATGTATTTCTCCCACCATTTTGATCCGAGCAAGGAAATGGGATCCAAAATGAAGTTATAAGACTTCCTATTTACAAAAGTATAAAAGAGGGGATTCCCCGGACTAAACGTCACATTGAACAATTGACGAATGTTCTCAAAATTTACGGTCTGCCCCTTCTTCGCACAGAAGACCGCAAAACAAATAAGGTTTCCCAAAGATTTGGGGATAACCTGGCTCGGACCAATACCAATGTGATTGAGGATGTGCTTATACTCGGACACGATGGGAACCTTTCATCCACACGAGAAGGCCGCTTCATGCACGCACATATATCCAGCGGGTGGATTGCAGAAAGCGTGCCCGGATCTGGAACCATAATTTCAACGGACTCTGGGATTTCCCACTTCCGCCTCCACTCCGGAATGTCTTCGGGCATAACCTTTGACGAACAGGTGGGCAGCAAGCCATCCGTGTTGAGCTCATCGTGAGGGTCTGCGATTACGACAGCGAACGCAGGACGAGGAAATTTAGTCCGCGCTGCCTGAGCTCCGTGACGCGCAGCTAACGGCGGATTAGGGTGTACGGTCACTTTGGGGTGCAGGACGATCTGGCGCTTGTTCCGTCCAGATCTTCCCCGTGGATGGGTAGCCTGAGAGGCTTCCTCCTCGTCTTCATCCTCTTCCTCTTCTTCTCCTTCTTCCTCCTCTTCTTCTCCAACCTCTTTTCTCCCGGATGTACTCGGATTGGTCGGACCTGTTTCCATCACAACACGATCCTTCTCTCCAGTCTCGAACATCTACACATCGTCCGCCTCACGACCAGTGTCGTCTTCCTGTTCTGTCCGAGGCCCAGTTCTTCCTACAGGCATACCACCACTGCCTATGGTCCGGGATTGAACTCGTGCCCTTGTTCTCGCACCATTTGTCCGGCCTCTCACAGCCTCATTCTGAGTAGTGACAGTATCAAGGACCCCATGCCCAGCGTCTGAGTCCTTAGAAGAAACAACCTCCACAACGTCCGCGTTGCGTACCTCCTGGATCACTTGCTCAATAACCACATTCTCTGCAAGAAGTCTGTTCTGCGGAATCTCCAACTCCAGGTGGTCTGACACGGACAAGGTTACCGCAACAGACTCGGACCCTTGGTTTATTCCGTCATCATAGTCTTGAACTTCGTGTTAGTTCAGACTATCGCTCCCGGACATCCTAGGGCACAAGGAAACGGATCAGAAAATGGTGTTGTGGTCGTCCGAGAGTTCGTTTATGTATCTTATTAAGTCCCATTGTCCAGAGAAACCCTACTTTATTGGGCGTGCCTATGGATGATTTTTTCCTACCTACTGGCACCTAACTTGTCACACAAGGTCGTGCCACAAGGGAATTCTATGTGCCAATTGGCACTGTTATCTACCACACGAGGCAGGGCAACAAGGATTTCAACAAGCCTACTGGCGCTATAATCTACCATACATGGCACATTCACAGGGCCAATCTACAAGTCATGTCTACAAATTGGCACCATAATTCAACTACATAAAGCATGCAATACTCGTT